>JAPYZC010001654.1:0-18426 GCA_030522665.1 Ichneumoninae sp. A BG-2022a | reverse complement strand
AATTTTAATATACAGGTATTGCATTTAAGACTAACTTATTAAAATTCAAATACAATGCATATGAATTCTAAATTCATATACCGAGATTGTATATTTAATCAAACTTTGTATATTAAACGTGTTGTAAATTTCATAACATTTTTTACAGTGAAGTTAATGTGGCAAAAATAATCTGTAAAATCGGTAAAGTAAATGTCTTGTCATTTCCGGCCATTCATTTTTATATATTCGTTGTATGTGTAGTGTTTAACCTCTGCGGGCATCGTAAAGTGTCAGCAAATGTTTGGAAGAGATTGCAGTAACAGAATATGAAAAAAAAAGATATATGTAGAGTGTTCGATGCCTAGTCCCCTTAAAAACATGTAAAACACATTCTCAGCGCCCTCGCTCCGCCGAGAGCGCCGCTGATGCTGTCTCTCTCGCACTCCATAGTGTTTCACATACTCTTAAGGACATGTGAAACGACTCAGTCGGTAAACAAAATCTGTAATGAATTCGATTCAGAGACCGTAGACTTTTCGGGACGAAAAGTCAACCGGTTTTAAATGGCATTGATTCGAAAAATGTATCTATCTCTCTCGCACTCATATGTCACGTGGTACATCTTTCACATGGCCTTAAGGTGATATATATTCCCCGCCCACCTGCCCCGCGCCCAGTAACAAAAACTGTATTGAATGCCGTTTTGAGACCGCAAACGACCGAGAAAAAAGAAAATTGTCTTTCCATGCGTCTGCCGATTCCTCGGGGAAAGACAATTTGCTTTTTCGTTGGCGG
Organism: Ichneumoninae sp. A BG-2022a; assembly: GCA_030522665.1. NCBI lineage: Eukaryota > Metazoa > Arthropoda > Insecta > Hymenoptera > Ichneumonidae > Ichneumoninae sp. A BG-2022a. Next base: position 17,649 of record JAPYZC010001654.1, on the reverse strand, counting down.
AGTGCGCTCTTAAAACAACATGCTGTACAGTTTTTGTTACCGGCGGCGGTATTTCATATCACCTTGAGAACGCTAGAAGGTAAAGTACGTTGCTTGTCATTCCCGGCTATTCATTTTTATGTATTTTTTGTGTATATCGTGTTCAACCCTCCCCGGACATCGTGAAGTGAATACCTTGAAAGACCCGCGTTGCCCGTAAAGGGTTAATATGAGATTACACAGTATCAATAAAAGATACACTCTTCGAGACTGCCGATTAAAATAAAGAGATTGTCTTACCTACTGCCGACTGTCCGGTGTCTGGAATGCTTATTATATATATGTATATCTTGCGGCGATCAGCTGCAAAATACAATAATAAGGTTCCTTAACTGTCCGCACTTTCGTTTTAATTTCCTACACGTTATAACTTACGGTCAAGAGCAAAAGTCTATTCCATTCGGATCCTTCAACCCGGCAAGTTGTGTTACACAGCGGCCATATTCGATCCGCACTGTGGACGGCACATGCGAGAGCGGCGAAAAATGCAGACTCCCGGTGAAATAACAGTCGGTTAAAAAGCAAAATATTAATACGTGTGTAACTTATACGTAAGACGCATGTGTACCGACGTATGATACGACTTTGCTTGATGCCTTTTTCGATAAGATACATGATCCGCTGAGGCGCTGCCGGCGCCGATGGGGGGGGGGGCGGTTTCCCCCCGGTCGTGCGGTTTGCGCGTAGTAGCCACAGTGCACCACTTGCCGCCAAGTCGTTCACCGGGGTAACATGTTCGCTGTGCGCACGACCTACATAAGCCGACCGGATGAGTGTGTATTGCAATTGCATACACATGCAAAGAGCTCGGTGTGCAAGTTGGGACAAAGCCGGCCTGTGAGTGGCGCTGATAAAATGCATGTACACGGCAATACACGCTCAGCCGGAAGCGCTGGCAAGTCGCGCGCATAGCGAATGGGGGCTAACACATAGGTGACAAAAAGCAAAACCTCTATCATGACCTACCTCACTCAACGTAGGGTCTCTAGTGCACTACGTCTTCCAAATCGGTGACGTCAAATGAGAAGATGTCTGCTGCGAAGAGCAATTTTCATATTAATTCTTGGAGTGGCGGACATATATAGTATCGCTCTCTTAGAATAACAGTGTAACAACTTATATGGCAATCTAGTTCTAGGGGTGCGATATCTTGTATTATGATAATAAACAGATACCGTCGGTCACACGGTCACTACTGTCCAATGAATAACTTGTTTTGGCTGATTACTGTAAGCATCTTCGAATCTTTCGCCGATAAGGCATCTTGAGTAAAACCAATTTTTTAACGATTGCCCTTCAAATGAATGAGATAATTTATCGACAGTCGGAGATATGCCCGGTCGGCAATGCAGATACCTACTTGATGGAAAGATGATTGGTATTCGCCGAGGGATGCGTTAAATGACAACGCTGTGTCATATAACTTGTACGGTCCGCACAAAAAAATAAGATTCAAAACGCACAGTTTTGAATCTTATCTATGTAGGTTCTATGATTCCTTTCGATGGCTCGCGAAGCAATTAAGTATTAACAATTATTATTATTATTATTATTATTAAGTTTATTGATTATTGATCGTCGATAAATAATTGTCATAATTTTTAAACGTTAATCACTTGATTCTCAGGATTATCGTGATAATGAGAATTCATAACGCGATTGTATAATAGGTATGTGAAAAGTAAACTTTAATTTACAAAACTGTACAATGAGATTGAGTAAACAGCGGTAATAAACAGTGAACCCATAGAAAAATGAGGTTTCCAAACCGGAAAGGGCTTTCGAACGATCTGCGGAAGCCGCAATCGGCTGCGAGCTCTTTTGCAGCCGATATTGAAACTCGCCCTATATAACGTCGCGGAGAGCGGTGCTCCCTCTACACCGTGTGTTCCGAGCAGCCACGGTGTGAGGTTTCGCTTCGATCGCTAAGGCCTTGAGCTTTGGCCTCGCTCGCCTAGCTCGCTTGCCATTTTGGTGACGCTTACTCGGGGGGTCCCAACAATCGTAAACAAATTCTCGGCATTTGATTGATATATCCCGTGGTGGATCACAGGCGCAATGTCGAAGCGAAGGATCGAGGTCGTCGACCCTTACGTCAAGCGGAGAACGTGAGTACAGCATCAAACTCGAAACATATCTCCACCGACCGTTCTTTTTTTCTCTATCGTACTTTTCGCTTTACGGCACACGCGACGGATATTTGCTTTTGGCCATGTGTGCAACTAATACGCTTCAGCCTCCTCGCCTTACTGTGTTTCCACTGACAATCCTATTTTCCAAGTGCTGAAAAAATAGCCTCGCAAACCTTGTCATGAATTTCCTGTACTGGTAAATATCCGTCGTACAAAACGACTTAAAAACGTGGGCTTTGATTATTGTCCCATTCCACCATCGTGTTTCCCACTCGCTCGCCTTTTGGCTCCAATACGAGCAGCAGTGGTTCTCAGATTCAGAATCACAGTGAACTCATATTTTTCTTTCCACTTATAAAACCATAGTTCGCTGTGTTAGATTGTTTTGGCTCTCGGCCCGACTAATAAAAAAAATATAACGTTCCATATATTTATTTATCTTGTTCTATGAAACTAAGCTTTCTGCGATATGAAAACATAAAAAAAAAAACATGAAAAATATTATAAATAGGTTGTAGAATTTGTTCAACTATAAAAAAAAAATGCTCATTTGATTTTCATTTTTATAAAAAAATATACGGTTACCGATTTGTGATAATCTTTGTAAAACAGTTTTCTTCGTTGCTCGTATTATTTCGTAGGCTTGCATTGTGTTTAAAAATTGTCCGATTCCGTTGCCCCAGTTTGAAATTTATCACTAATACTTTTGCCCTTTAATTTTTGTCGCAGCGTTGGCCAGGAGAATGCATTGCCGGCCACAATAGCTAAGAATTCCCAGCTGAATCCCTACACCGGACTGCCGTACACTCCCAGATACCATGACTTTCTCAAGAAGAGAATCACCCTGCCGGTCTTCGAGTACAGAGCGGATTTCATGAGGCTCCTGGCTCAGCACCAGTGCATCGTGCTCGTCGGCGAAACGGGCTCCGGAAAAACGACCCAGATACCGCAGTGGTGCGTCGAGTACTCGACATCGGCGGGACGAAAGGGAGTCGCGTGCACGCAGCCGAGGCGAGTGGCCGCGATGAGCGTGGCGCAGAGAGTGTCCGAGGAGATGGACGTGCAGCTGGGAATGCAGGTCGGATACAGTATTCGTTTCGAGGACTGCAGTTCGCCGTCTACGGTGCTGAAGTACATGACGGACGGTATGCTGTTGCGCGAGGGCATGTCCGACCCGATGCTCGAGGGCTATCAGGTCATATTGCTGGACGAGGCTCACGAGAGAACCCTGGCGACGGATCTGCTCATGGGGGTGCTCAAGGAGGTCATAAAACAGAGATCCGATCTGAAGCTCGTTATAATGAGCGCGACGCTGGACGCTGGAAAGTTTCAGCAATACTTCGACAACGCACCGTTGATGAACGTGCCGGGCAGAACGCATCCCGTGGAGATATTTTACACACCCGAGCCGGAGCGCGATTATCTCGAGGCCGCGATAAGAACGGTCGTGCAGATCCACATGTGCGAGGAGGTCAGCGGCGATCTCCTGCTGTTTCTCACCGGTCAGGAGGAGATCGAGGAGGCCTGCAAGAGAATAAAACGGGAGATGGACAATCTCGGTCCCGAAGTCGGCGAACTGAAATGCATACCGCTGTACTCGACGCTGCCGCCGAATCTTCAACAGAGAATATTCGACGCGGCGCCGCCAAACAAACAGAACGGTGCTATCGGCAGAAAGGTCGTAGTGTCGACGAATATCGCCGAAACTTCGTTGACGATCGACGGTGTCGTATTCGTCATAGATCCTGGATTTGCCAAACAGAAGGTAAAAATTCGATTACCGATGGAGCACCTCGGCATAGCTCTCTTTAACGTATACATTTGAATTTATTAATTTTTTTTCAGGTTTACAATCCGAGAATCCGAGTGGAGTCGCTTCTGGTCTCGCCGATCAGCAAAGCATCCGCCCAACAGAGAGCCGGCCGAGCCGGACGCACGAGGGCCGGCAAGTGCTTCAGGCTCTACACCGAGAAAGCTTACAAAAATGAGATGCAGGACAACACGTATCCGGAAATCTTACGATCGAATCTCGGAAGCGTCGTGCTTCAACTCAAGAAACTTGGCATTGACGATCTGGTGAGAATCGACAAAGCTACGACAGTACGTCGGGTCAATTGCTCGTCGGGCTTGAAAACTTGACGTTCCTCTTTGCAGGTGCACTTTGACTTTATGGATCCACCGGCACCGGAGACCCTCATGAGAGCCCTGGAACTGTTGAATTACCTGGCCGCTCTCGACGACGACGGAAACTTGACGGACCTTGGAGCGGTGATGGCAGAATTTCCTCTCGATCCACAACTTGCAAAAATGCTCATAGCCTCATGCAATCACAATTGTAGCAATGAGATACTCAGCATAACCGCTATGCTCTCAGGTATTGTACCCCGGGGGCTCAATTAGGATTAATACAATGCGCGTATCGTTGGCTTAAGGAAAAAAAAAATGTTCAACCGATCTTATGAAATATTCGACGATCGTGTGTGTGTGTGTGTGTGTGTGTGTGATCAGGAAGGGGGTGAGGTAACGTGGTATTTATATTGACGATTGACATGGTATTAGTCCCACAGTGTTTTGTGAGACCGAACGAGGCGAAGAAAGCTGCGGACGACGCGAAAATGAAGTTTGCACACATCGACGGCGACCACTTGACGCTTCTGAACGTGTACCATGCTTTTAAACAAAGTAAGCTGGAACTCACTTTTTTATTATCAATTCAAGCGGAATCTTTCTATCGTACCTGTATCTTAACTTTTTGTTTTCTTATTTTTTTTTCTTCAGATTTGGAAGACCCAACGTGGTGTTACGATCATTTCGTCAACTATCGGTCCCTGAAAAGCGGCGACAACGTGAGAGAACAATTGTGTAGAATAATGGACAGGTTTTCCTTGAAACGTACCTCGACCGATTTCACCTCGAAGGATTACTACATTAACATTAGGAAAGCTCTCGTCAATGGATTCTTCATGCAGGTGAGCGAATTGATACGTGGTATCTGGCGGTCCTTGAAGTCCCAAAACTGTCCTTGAATTTCACCTAGTGATCTTGAATTTTTTTTATTTTACCGCCAATTCGAGCTTGTTTCAAAATCCATATGACTAGCGACAATCCTAAAAAAATTGGAACTCACTTTCGGTGACATACACATATACATTCGTGCATAGTGAGTGGTTTTTTTTAATTTTCTGAGCCGATTCCAACGAAAACGGTTACCGAACTAAATGTTATTTCGTATGTCGTGCGCAATATGCATATTTTCATTTTTTTTTTATGTCCCAACACAATCTGGAAATGTCTTGAAAATGTCCTGGACATTGTCCTCGAATGTTCTTGAATTTCGTACGGAGTTTTTACTGGACAACATGTGATGCGCAGAAACGGTTATCTTGCCTGACGATTCAAAGTGGGGAATTTTTTTTAACTCTTTATTAAAATGTGGCATGTAATCAGGTTGCACATTTGGAGAGGACCGGTCATTACCTGACAATCAAGGACAATCAAGTCGTTCAGCTTCATCCGAGCAGTTGTCTGGACCACAAACCTGAGTGGGTTATCTACAATGAATTCGTCCTGACGACGAAGAATTACATCAGGACAGTAACTGACATCAAACGTACGTAGCTCGATCGACCTTGGTTGCTTTGTAATCGGAGCAATTATTTTTTTTTTAACCATGTACTCATTTTTTGTCTTCTTCCGTAGCCGACTGGTTATTGAAAATTGCACCGCAGTACTACGACCTGCGAAATTTCCCGCAGTGCGAAGCAAAGAGGCAGCTCGAGGTGATCCAAACGCGACTGGACTCGAAACAGTATCAGGAAGGATTCTAACCACGACGATATCTAGCTACGTTTGATAATCAGCCGAAAGCTCCGTTCTTATCGAGTCCCGCGGATCCACGTCGCCCGCGGTACGTGTCGGGCGATCGGTCGAGAGGGTTTGTCCCCGTAACGGTAGGCGGTTGTTTTTTTTTTTTTTTTTTACTTAACCGTGCGACAGTGAATTTAATGGAATACCACCAGTGTGCGAAAAAAATTGATCCGCGGGCTTGAAGCATGAGTAAAATGTTCGACGGTCACGCGTAATAAAAAAAAAATAATAATAAAAAAAAGATCACAAAAGGATGTACAATTTACCAGTAAACGAAATTCGTTGATATATTTTACACATTCGGAGTGTACCCCGCTAGGCAGAATAGATTAATTTTTGTATCCACTATATCGAAAGCAACGTGTCAAAGACGGGAAGAAATTGATAGTGTCCCGTGTTAATTCGTTCGTAGACGGATTGGCGTTACGCGTGTATTTTTAACATATTCGCTTCTACGTTGTTCGTTTTCTTTTTCCCTTCATTTCTTGTATCACGAAGTACGAGTGACAACACCGCTTTATTCGAAATCTCGTCGCGGCTCGAGTTTCTCGAACGACCGGAGACGCGAATGTTATTTATTTAACGACGCAATGGGAACGCGTTTGTAATAACAATTGAAACGTTAGAGTATAGTCTAGTTCGAGGGCTAACTTTTGTTCGGTGTTCTCGGTTCTTACAGGGTATCTCGGAGAATGGATAAACAGCTGCTTCGCGCATATTCGCGAAGATTTTTCTTTCACGATGATACGATTTTAGCCCCGACAAATCGGAGTTCAATGAAATAATTATTTTGGCGATGCATAATACAGAAATACTGTTCGTTCAGATTCGGCTACCGCGAACCTCAATCGAAACGCGAAACATCAAATCGCGCAGCCGATAGATATAAAGCGAAGGTAACTTTCCTTCTCGGATCTAACGCACCCATTCACCGCATCCACGTGTGTGATTACTGTTACGAACGACGATTAGAGTTAAACTGCGTAAAATATCCGCGGAAAAATGAGTGTTCATTAATTTGTCGAGAGATTACCCGGATTGTAGTTGACTTATGTATTGTTTTACGCAGATATTACACGATAAATATGCTTTGAATTTTGTAAATAATCGTAATCAAAAGAAGCAAAAAAAAAACACAACACGACAAGATGTGTGACGAACGGTGTTTCATAAAAAAAATTGTACCAATTCATTCCAATAAAAACGATGGAGAGCAAGAGCCGTGCGAATGTATATTTGTGACGGAAACGACGTAGTAACAACAAAAAAATTGACGTGATCGTAGATCGATCGTGAATGGCATTCCAGAGGTAGGGTATATTTTTTACGCAAAAGAATAACTAGATCAAACACTAATGAACCTTACAAAAAAATATAGAGAAACACCTTCAAAATAGTACATTACTACACTAGTGCGGCAATAGTAATTTATATCAATCGGTGGGAAAATGGCAATTTTATTCACGCATCGGGTAAAAGCCCAATTTTTACAACTTGTGAAATAAAACTTTGTTCGATACTCGTGCGAAAAACATGTTCTGAACTCGTGTGATTGCAACACTCGCCGTCGGCTCATGCTGCAAACTCACACTCGTCAGAAAAAGTTTTTTCTGAACTCAGTGCAGAAATGGCTACTTTTGCTTCCCGTGCGTTAAACCGCCATTTTCGCACCTTGTGATGAAAAATTTCGTACATCCCTCGGGCGAAACACTTTTTCTCACTAGTAACGATTTTAATTTACGATACTAGTACATAGTATCGTAAATTACTATTATGTCACAAGTTGTGAAACTGGGGCTTTTACGCACGCGAACGTGTGCAAAACCGCCGGTTTCCCACCGAGTGATATTAATGTTCAAACCGGAAGTAACGTATTTCCGTTATGACGTCACTTCGCATCGAGAAATGAAATTTCCAAACTGGAAGTGACGTATTCAGGTGGGACGTCACTTCCGATTTAAAAAAATGAATTTTCGGGACCAGAAGTAACGATGAAGAAACGATGTGCACATTAATCGAAAATAAAAAATAACAAGGGAGAATGAAATCGTCACAAAGTTGGGAGCGCACTTGCGATGCTGAGATTGTCCCTTTACAAACTATAGCGCGCTTAACCACAAAGCCCTTTAAAAAAAAGTGTTTGTAGCTTAAACTTCGATAAAAGCTAAATTCAGTTCAAATTAGAGATGTGCAATGACCGTAATTTCTCGTCGATGATAATTGACACAAAGATGACCGTCATTTTGGAATTTCTCAAATCTGTGATGTGCAGTGACGGTCATTTTTACAAAGCATCAGAAATATAATAATACAGTTGGAAGGTCAAACTACCATATAGTTGTACAATGACCGTCATTTTGTTTGTCACAAATTCCGGGCAGTATATCAGGTGGACACGGAAAAAGTAAACACGGAGACTGTACACCGTGAATATGAGCATGCAACATATGACCACGAATAGGCTATACATCGAGTCAACGATAGGACCGAAGAGGGTGAACACACTACAAAGTAAATACTCAACACTGCCGACAAATGACCGCCCACAGCGATATCCTCATGATAGATTACGACAACATTACATAGAGGCACTACCCTTGAGGAGAATCTACAGCTAAAATGTCAGAATAATGTTCATGCTGAAATTACGCGCGCTTGGCATTGCATTGCGAACTAGCGCCTCTTATATTGTCACAATAAAACATGGGCATTTGACTCAGTGGCCGGAAGCGGTCTGCACTTGTGTTGAGTTGTCGAGTGTTCAGTTGGTAGTGTGTTGATTCGACTCGGTGTTGATTCGACTTGATGTACAGCGTATTCGTGGTCATATGTTTGTGGGCCAACATTCATGGAGTGCAAGCTTCGTGTCGACATTTTCTGTGCCCACCTCATATAACTGCCATTTATAGTATATAAGGTTCATACACATGCTTTTCTCCGACCTAGTTACTTTTTCGCAGAAATGAGTTTCAGCGCAAAAATCGTACCCCACCATTTCAGATAGTCGAAACAAGCGATTAGCTGGTTGAGAACCACGTCGTAGAGCACGAGGTTTCAGTCTTCAATCGCGGGTACGATAGACCGCGTTCGGTGATATTTCATCATTCGTCGTGAGATTTTTTTGTTAAAGATAAATTTAACCCCGCCAGTCATGGCATCGATCGCTTTGCCGGTTGCAGCGAGATTTACGAGGCTAACGATCGACACGATCCATCACATCACAAAAAGCACTGTCTTAAGGTGAGTGGTCCAATGTTGAAAATCGAATTAGTCAGTTAATACAGAAGACGCTGATACAACGAGTACGAGTCGACGCTATCTCATAGGTTAGCTGTTAGGTAATATCCGATCTCTGCCGCTGCAACGTGTTTATCGGTACACTTTGGCCTCCACAAAATTCCTCCGATCAATCACTGAGGCAGGCTACAATTTTGCTCGGAAAATGTTGTTTCACGATTTTATTGACCTGACGAAAAATCGGGTGCGATGTTCGTTTGATTCTGGACTGCCGTCACGATACTTCTTGCTCGATTCTTGTCGTTGAAGATCGTCGCAGCCGTACGTAGCGTCCGTTCAACAGAGGCACGAATACGGAACGGCGACGGAAGAGAAGAAGACGGACGGCGGCGAGACGGTCGAGCTTACGGAGAACGAAAAGAAGCTCAAGTCCGAGATAGATCTTCTCAACACGGAACTCGCCGATGTAAAGGAGCGCAACGCCGAGCTCAACGACAAGTACAAGAGGGCATTGGCTGACAGCGAAAATCTTAGGGTCAGATTGTCCAAGCAGATAGACGACGCTAAGCTGTTCGGTATTCAGGGATTTTGTAAGGATCTACTGGACGTAGCAGATATTCTAGGCAAAGCCACGGAGAGCGTACCAAAGGATGAACTCACGGAGAGAAATCCACACCTAAAGAGCTTGTACGAAGGGTTGAGAATGACCGAAGCACAATTACAGAAGGTAATCCGGAGCAAATGTACATATCGTACCCTTAGAACAACAGTGTACCAACTTATATGGTAATGCCATAAAAAATGTTACACTGTTTTAGGGTGTAATGTATATATGTAATGTATGTATATAATGTATATATGTAATGTATGTATGTAACGTATGTATGTAACGTATGTATGTAATGTATGTATGTAACGTATGTATGTAACGTATGTATGTAATGTAAAAAATATACTTATTGAGTGTCTCTGTAAGATGATTCTAGAATCAACTTTGCTTGTATCATTTGTTTGCTTGTTGTGAGGAAAAACAAAAATATATTTGTTCTCAGGTGTTCAAGAAAAATGGCTTAACATCATTCAACCCTCTGGACGAGAAATTTGATCCGAATCAACACGAGGCCCTATTTCAACAGGTGAGATTCGGTGAATTTTTTTTTGTATCTTTACTTACCGTCCGTGCGACTTTACCGACACACGTCTTTTTGCAGGAGGTGCAGGGCAAAAAGCCGGGCACCGTCGTGGTGGTATCCAAAGTAGGCTACAAATTACACGAGCGTGTAGTTCGACCCGCTCTTGTCGGTGTGACCAAAGCGTAACGTGAATTGGTACGAAGGGAAATAATGGTAGCTCCCGGAGATTTACGAACGGCCGTCGATCGCATTCGGAAGGAATATTGCGATGTGCTGAATAAAAAAAAAAAACAAACAAAACGCTGGTACCTACAATCGATTTTAAATTGTGCTGACGTTCGTAACTATTTGCCGCAACATAGACTTTTTCGCGGGTGTTAATACTTGTCATTCATTCCTCTTTTCCGCTGGTAATAGCTTTTTGTTTTTTTTTTTGTTTGTTTCCTTATTTTTCATGTATATATTGTTAGTATGAAACGATGACATTAAAAACGATCGAATAACGAACTACGTACAGAAAATTCTTATTTACTTAAAATAAAAAAAAAAAAAATTATAAAAGATCACATCCGGAAGGAATATTGCGATGTGCCGAATGAAAAATAAAATAAAAACTTGTACCTACAATGGATTTTAAATTGCGTGGATGTTGCGTAAGTATTTGGGGCAACATAGACTTTTTCAAGAGTGTAATAGTTGTCATTCGTCTTATTCGTTGGTAATAGCTTATTTTCCTGTACACATTGTTAGGACGAAACGATGACATTAAAAACAATCGAACGAACTCACGTGCGGAGATTCTTATTTATTAAAAGTAGAAAAATATAATAATAATAAATAGCACCGAACGTTGCGAAAACGGAAGGTGCGACGACGATTCAGCATCTCTCGAAGACTTTGTAAAGATCGGGGAGACTGGCTATTTGCAATATCGTCGAGTCGTGAGCAAAGTGTTTTGGCGGGAGGAGGCTGTCCTTTATCGCCCGGTAGAGAACGTGCTCGACGACGTGTTTCCAATCGTGGCCGTCGTCCACGTTCGTATTTATGTGACTGAAGAATTTTGCTGTCTCCCGGCATATTCCGTCGAAGCACGGCTGTTCCGTTGTCCAGTCTACCTCCGTCGAGAGACGCAGTATGTACAAGGGCAGTTCGGCCTCGTAAGGAAAGTATTTGTCTGCAAAAAAAAAAGATTGCTCCGATCGATACAAAAAAAATCGCAGCTTCGTCTGTCGACACTGAAAATTCGAGACTCACCTAGTAACACCGGCAGTGACTTGAGATTTCCTCTTTTGTCTATAACGATCGAGAAATACTCTTTCAGCATGTCGGCTTTTTCCAAAAGCAGCTCTTTCACACTCGCCGCAATATCTTCCTTCGAACCATCCTCTTCCGACCAACCCGCTTCCTCGGTATCCAGACCGAGAAGTGCCAATTCCTTGAGTGGCAGAGGCTCCTGACGCATCACCCGAGGGGCAGAGATTCCAATTACAGAGGTGGGTAGTACTTGAAGTGCCGGATACTTGTTTGGCACTTCAAGTACATACTTGAAGTACAAAAGTACTTATTTTACGATTTCACGTGCAAGTACTTTTTGAGTACACGCTTGCATTATGGATACTCGATGAGTAGCACGATTTCCTGTTTTTATTAATATATGATTATCCGTTCAAACTTTTCAGTAAGTATAATTTTAATGAAATTTTTTTTATTCCATAAAAGAAAATGAAAAGTGTGCCTTTTTGTTATTCTTCTATTAAAACAATATCTAAAACAAAAAAGAAAGGACTAAACGAGATCCTTTGCGTTTCTTTTAATGACATTTTTTATGGATTTTTTTTTGTATGAAAAAGAAAGTGAGGGTTGCATTCGGGATAGCCTGAAGACGACGAATTCCGAAAATTTCAGTTAGCGATTTTATACAATGAGGAATTCATGTGCAAATTGCTTTGAATCTTTTTTAAGACCATATAAAACATATGTCGATTCCGGGCTCAGTCAGTAACAAAAACTGTAATCGACTTGTCTCACGAGTCGTCGTATGTGCAGTCAAAAGAAAAGTCACGTCGAAAGCGGATATCATCTCTGCTTTAGATGAGACTTTTCTCTTGATCGTCAATAATGCCAGAATCCGTGAGAAAAGTTGATTACACTTTTTATTACCGACCGCGGTAATAGAAACTGCGTGCATATTGCACATGCTCTTAAAGCTAGATAATGCCACGAACCTAATTGTAAACAGTACTTGACAAACGTATTTAAGAAATACTTGAAGTACAAAAATGCTTAATAATTCAAGTACTTGTGTTACATTGTACTCGAAGTATTTTTTAATACTTTCCACACCTCTCTCCAATTATTTAATTCCAAATTCTATTTACTCACGGAAAATTTGAAGACTCCGTAGTTAGCAAAGTCGTAGAGCATTATTTCGTAGAATAGTTCCTCGCTAACAAAAAAAAGAAAAATTCATTACCCAATATGTACCGATGGTGGATCGTGAGAGTAATAAATTCGCCGAAGCGCGTACTCACGCTAGTTTCATCGTATCGCAGATATAGAGATTAAGACCGCTCTGGATGAGAGCGGACTTCTCGTCGACGCTACCCACGAACGTCATGTTCGATACTATTTCTCTGAGGCCCTCGTGATAATTGTCCTCGATGCTTTTTCGCAGTCTCAAGATACTGCCCAATTTAACTTCCCGTCGAAAATTGTTTACGGAATAGGATTTGAAGTCCACGGACGCCGGCGTCTTCGATTCGTCGCTCGACGAACGACCCTCGGCCTCTTTGGAAACATCGCTTTTCTTAGAGATCGAATCGTCTTTGGCTTCCGGTGACGATAAATCGTCGCTCTTGTTGCGCTTCTTCGTACACTCGATGTTGTCTTGTGTTCCATAGTATTGATGAACTGCTTTGAGAGCGCGATCGGCGACTTCGGATATCGGAGCTTTTTCCGGCAGCGCTTCCGAGGATGACTCGTCTTCGGTGCTCGGAGGCTCGAAGATACTGCGAGGAACGCTTCTCTCTTCGGATTTTACCATTTGCGTTGACGTCACTGCATCTGCCAAATGTTCAGGGAATTGATCGACCGAATCGCCCGGACTCGGTTCTTCTATGAGTGAGCTCCAGTGCGCATAATTTTTAACATCGGGATTTTCCCGGTTCGGCGGAGTGTTTTCCGGTAACAAAATACTCTCCCGTTCACTCGACTGCGGCTGATCGACACTGTCGGCAACAGACTTTTCTACAGTCTCACTAAAGTCCACAATCGCATCTCGTGTAGTCGAAGATTTTATGCTGCAGGCAATTACAGCGCTTTTATCGTAGCCTTCCTCTTCGTCTTCCCATTCCACATCCTCGCACAGTGTATCCGCTTTTTGTAATGATGCATTTTTTTCAGTATTGTTTGACCGGTCTGGCGTATCGATATCTCGTTCCTTGACGCTCTGAATGGTGAAGTTAAACGTATCCAATTTCTGGTCCGTTGAACTCGTGCGGATCATCTCGCGCGGATGTAACTTCTTCGCGTGCTCCGCAACATCTTTGTCGTACTCGGGCAGAACTTCTCGAAGATTGTCTTTCGTTATGTCGACCTGGGGCAATCTCGCCTGGAGATAAAACGTTCTCGATGCGTTGTTACCAGACAATTTCTCGTCGAGAGCGTTCTTTATCCTGTCGATTATCGCGTCCTCGTGAAGAAATCGTACCTCGTGCTTCGTCGGATGCACGTTTACGTCTACGTTGTGCGGGTTTATCTCCAACGATATGTAACACCAGGGATAAGTTTTCTTCGGCACGTATATGGAATACAATTCCTCCAGCATCTTTCGGATGGCTGAAACATTCGTAACAAACTGTTGTTATTACGAAATTTTTACGCGTATCACAAAAGCGTCTTATAAACTCACGCGTCGAATCGACGAGCCTGTGATTGATGAACAGCAGGAGAGTCATTCGTTTGCTCGAATAATTCGGATTCGTTATCAGACCGTGAATCTTGAATTTGTACGCGTCGTCGACGAGCTCGACCTCGAGGAGCTCGCGGGCAACTGGATTTCCGTAAAGTATCTTTACGTTGTTCATCTTCGTGGAGTTGTGGGGCGTTCGTACCTGCTTTCCCCAAGAATCCATCGATTAGTCGTTGAATTTTGTTGCATATGTTTTTTTCTCAAGAAATAAGAAAAATATTGCGCGCATAGCTTTCTCTGTGAGAAAGTTCATTGATCGATTTTGACTTCCTCATAGAGGAGGTTGTGCGCACAATTGTAATAAATGAGTGCAAATTACTTTGCACCTTTTTTCGTAACATAAATAAATGTTCACATCTCATGAAATTAAAATCGTCAAAATTTACAGCAAAATTTATTGTACGGAATTGTAATCTGAATTTTGGAGATTTCGTGGTTTTGAGGTAATTTTTAATCTATTTTTCGCCGCTAATTATAAAACTGTAATTCATTGTACTCTTAGCGTGATATTTGATTCCGAAACTCGTGTTGAGCGTAAAAAACAAATCTTTCAAAAAATGCAATACTTTTAAATTCCAATACAATTTAAACGGGTCGGTCAATTTTCGCCAAATTTAATACGAACCATTATACAGTATCAGTTCATTCCCGTATGAAATTTCCGCTCGACACCAGCTAAAAATTGCATTTCTCGACGATTTAAACGATTTTAAGTATTCTGTCATTTAAATCTCATTTTTTTTTTTTTTTTACGAAAATTGCTTCCTCGCTGTGGAAGCAAAAACAGTACTTCACCTGCGGAATGACCTCGCCATGTTTTTTCAGCGTAAAACCGACGCCCGCGTTGTGAATAGCGTATCGAGTGACGACGTCCGCTATTCTTGCGAATTCCTCGGATGCACTAGCTAGAGCTTTCCTCCGCGTTGCGACATTGTAGAATAAATTTTCTATGAGAATCGTCGTACCTTGATTACCCGCGCACGGCTTCGGCGGTGCTTTCAATTTACTGTCCACGTACGATGCTCTGAAAAATAAATAAATTCTCAAGGTTCAGCTGATCTGTAAAATATTGTTTTCTTTTGTTCTGAAAGAAGAAAAGAGGCGCCTAGTCACGAGCAAGTCTCACGTGAAGTGTTATTGCCTTTTACTAATTGTAAACTTAAGTGTTTCAAATTTTCATAAATTGTAGACTTAAGTGCTTTTTATTTTTTTCAACTTTTATAACTAGTTACTCTGTAGCTCTAACGTTCAGAATTATGATTATAATAGAGAAAACTGAGAAATAAATTTAAATAAATTAAATAATAAATTCTATATCTCCGCAGAGGCGTACCTACTTGTAACAACATTTGTCGAGAGCCGTTTTCGTTGTTATAGTCAACAGAGCCACATGACTTATACTAGCAAGAGCTTCGCCTCTGAATCCAAACGTAGATATGGATTTGAGATCGTCAAACTTCTGAAGCTTGCTTGTTGTGAATCTCTCACATACAATATCCATGTCTTCCTTTCGAATTCCGGTGCCATTGTCTTGGATCTGAAAATTCGTAACGATTAGCGAATATTCCGTCTATGTTTTCGTACCGTGGAATCCACGACCCTGAAGATATCTGCGCGTTACAAAACTTCACAGGCTGGACCTGTACATGTTTGCGTAAAATTCAATTCAGTTACTAAGATACAGATATTTTTAATTTTTTAAATTTTAATTGTAACAATTGTCCCTAATTATAGTATTAGTCCTTCCGCAAACTGATTACTATAGAACAAGCAACAAAAATCTACAATAGCATATGCTGACCACTGCTCAAATGTGGACCGGATCCTTGTGCAACACGAATTTGCCAAGATGCAACCTTCGAACGATTCAAGTGTTAAGTTAACATGCTAAAAAAAAATCTGTAAAAATGCACGAATAAACCTTGAAGTATTGTTTTTTTGATAACGTGTAAGAAAATTTGTTATGAACATCCTTATCGTTTTTTGCTTAAAAGAAGGCATGGTCGTTTGTGATTGGCAAAAACTCTTTGGGTACTTGAAGGGTGGAACTCACAGCAAACTTCCAAATCGATCTAGCCGATCGTTACATGTTCGACCCAAACACAAATTTCTGATGCACACAGTAATAGAAACATACTGCACAACACATAGTCGCATTTAATTGTCCTAAAATAAGACATGTGCAATACACTCACAATCTTCCTCTCAAATAAAGGTAGACAAGCAATCGAGTAGAAGCTACACAGGCTGAAGGACTCTGTTCAATGGCCCATTGGGCAAAGGAAAACACAAATGAAAAATTTGTAAATACCCACTTATTCCTGTAAACATCCTAATTTTATTCTAAAAGAAAATCCTTGAACTACAAATAACAACACTTGTAAATTTTAATAATAATAACAATAAAGTTATAACAGCTGTGTTTTGCATCGTACAAACTTCGCTTGAGGAATTCACTTGCAGAATAAAATTCTACAAGCAAACAATTTTTGTTTTCTTTATAAAGCATAAAATTTCATGTCATGCGAATATCTTCAGGGTCATTGGAATCTACGCGTATAATAATAAAAATAAAAATATCTGCACCAGTGAAAAAAAAATCATACTCGAAAAAACTGACCTGCAGCAACTTTAGACCACCTTCTTTCACGGTTATCTGTATATTCGTTGCTTTGGCGTCGAGACTGTAAAAAAACACTTGTTAATTTTCTTTTTTTTCTTGAACCTTCTGTAACGTATTTTCGTAATAACAATTACAAATTGCGAGTAAAGAGCAGAGTGTATCGAGTTAAATTGGAGCCGGTTAACCTGTTCTCGATGAGTTCCTTGAGTGCGTTAGCCGGCCTCTGGATAACTTCACCGGCAGCGATCCTGTTTACGACGACCTCGTCAAGTTTGTGTATTTTAGGCGGTGCTTGCATTGTCTGTGTTTGCGAGTTCGTTTTTTTTTCATTAATGTTTCATTAATAATTCATAGAGCAACTCGGTACGCCTGGCGTTTGGTAAAGTTGCACAGCGAGTGGCAGACTTTGTTGTGGATGAAAGTTAACGGTTTACCCGTGGTTCACCGTGGTTAATGAGGCCGCCCCGAGCGGCAGTGGTTACGGTCGGGCTCGCCTCAAGCGCGCGCGTGGCTGAAGCGCCTTCAAACGTACACAGGTTCACCGTAACGCAGCTGAATCGTACACTTCACGAAATGGCACACGGCGTTCAAGCTTACACAACGAATTTCTAACAAACGATTTTTCTAACATCTGACAAACCGTACACC
>JAPYZC010001653.1:0-17906 GCA_030522665.1 Ichneumoninae sp. A BG-2022a | reverse complement strand
GATGCTGATAAGATTGTTCGTCCATAATAATGATCCCAAAATGTTATTCGTTTCCTTTATGTTAAAATTTGTTTAAAATCGTAATTTTCAAGTATTAGGCAAAATTCTGAAAAAATTCATATGTATTCAGAAAAATTAACAAATCATTTTCGTAAGAAAAAAAAATTGGTTGCCGGGTAATTTGTTGCACAATTTTTTTTTCAGTAATTTGTTATGAACATTGTCAAATTATTATTATGCACAAACAATTTTTTCAGCACCTTTTATATGCTAGCATTTTTTCAGATTTTTTTCTCATCGAGAAGTGTTGTAATCTTTGTTTTTTTTCTCTCGAACTTAGGCGGCGTCAGTCATTGTGCTAATACTACCTTAAGCAACTCTGTTTTGATGAACTCGAGTAATCCTCATGCAACTGAAAATCATATAAATAGACTATACAACGATGGTTGCAAGGGTTACAGAAAAACGACGCCAAAATAAAGGTTATCTACAAGTCTATAGCAAGTTACAATTTTGAACATTGTACATTAGTCTATTGAAGTCTGCCGATGGTCACCTCAGTTCCGTTAGGGCGGACCGAACATTTTTTTTTCGAAAAACTTGCTTTAGTCCGTTTTCGGTTCCCGCCACCGAAAAAGGTCCAAGATCGTATTTTTATTCTGTCCTTTCATTAAAAACAGAATTAAAAGCAAAACAACAAAACAATTTTTAAACTTAGCCAACAATTTTTATAAAAAACGTTTGGTCCTTCCTCGGTTTCCGTAACCGAAAAAGGACCAATCCTAACGTACGGTCCGTTTTACCGTTTTTGTGGTCCGTTTCGTTCCCCAACGGACGTGTCCGTTTTTATAGTTTTTTCCCTAAAAGCAGCCGTCCGTCAACTTGCTAGGGTAGTATGGGCGGGGCATGCGCAACCTTCATTTTGTTAAGTGTGATGCCGGGCCGGTCTCACCGCTGTAAACAAAATCGAGGCCCTCGTGTAATAACTGGATAAAAGATGAGATATAACTTACCTTGCTATTTCCTCCAGATGATGCCACTGCTCCAGGTGATCTAGCGGCACACACACTTTGATGCACTGTTTTAATGTGATAAAGCAATGATGCTTGTGTATTCGGCGTTTTATATTGAACTGAACAATGCGATTGTAGGCGGTATTACCATTTTATAGTTTTCTGAAATGCTTTCACAATTTACCCAGGTAGCACAAAAAAATTAGTTATCAGAAAGGTATCTAAATGGGTTACATATGTCTGTCCGGATGGTAACTACAAGTTATCCTCCGTCCAAGAGTTAACTTTTTGGATGGGAGGTAACTTTCGAATACCGTCCAGACGGACATATGTAACCCATTTAGATCACTTTCTGATAACTAATTTTTTTGTGCTACCTGGGTACTTGGTGCCACCGCGTACCGCGCGGATACGGAGATCCAATTCGTACTGCTTCAGCACAGTAATTTTTCGTATACACGCTTTTCGTGATTTCGTGAATATATTAAGTGCGTATGCGAGTTGGGCGAGGGGTACTACTTAACCAGTGTGGGGAAGAAAGATCACGTGCATCAATCTATATCGATCGACAGTCCGTACTGCAAAGTAGTACCTGCTATGTTTCTAAACAGGAGATTCGTATGTTGTATAAGGTACTAATTTAACATATATTCAAGTATATATCGAGTGTGGGGAGTAAAACTCTTCCGTTTAAATCACGCGCTACATAACAACGCAGCTGATTGTGCCGGATACAGTAGAAAAGTCTCACATAATTAGTTTCGCAGGTTAAAAACGTTTTATCGAATTGGAACTTCAACTTTTCACTACACCGGTATATACAAATAGACGAAAATTATTATCATGAGTATGCACTATTAAAAATATTTGGCAAATGAATGTGCGAAAATAGGGTCAAATTAATTGATCGCTACGTCACACGTGCCTAGACGCTCGATTTTATAAATCGCCCAAATAGACATGTGACGGCACAGGATCTACTCGGTGCTAGCACGGGTACGTACGTCATGCCGGCACAATGCCGTCAAGTACGTCCGTATGTGACGATATTGTGACGGCACGGCGTTTTGAAACCAAAAGCTGCTTGCACAGTTCCAGCTTGGCGTGGAGCTCCACCATTTTGACGTGAAGCTCCACAGTGAGCTGGAACTGTGCAAGAAGGTTTTGGTATCAAAACGCCGTGCCGTCAAAATATCGTCACATGCGGACGTACTTGACGGTATTGTGCCGGCTCGGCGTGACGAACGCACGGTACGTTTTTCTATCTGGGCGTGTATTAATCGCAGTTCATGTATTCGTATATACAATTTAATTGATCGGTTTATGCATATAAACTATTGAAACGTTTCGATATTCCGTGGGAGCGGAATATCGAACTCACGATTTTTTAGATCTTCTTCCCAAATGGAAGGTAAAGTAACGCACTGAAAAGGAGTTCTTCAGTCTTGCAATTCGGGGACTAAGAAGTCGACCCGACGTTCCAGTCCTAATACTCTCACTCTGTGAGTCTACTATGCTCAGAGACACGTATGTCGAAACATACGTGCTTACACAGTCTACAAACGAATACAACGAGGCCCCATTCTGACGTTATCTCGAGGAGGTAGTGGTCAATTCTTTTAAGGATGGGAAAGGACCTACAGGATAGGATAGGTCGAGCCTTTATACCGACTCGGGTAACACTTCGCTTGCGCGAAAGCTCCGCCGACTCGCCATCTCGCGGCCAAGCGCGAGGCTCTACCTGGGGGTAAGGGCGTCCCGTTACACTATGTACACTATACATGAATGTTCATGTAGATATTTCTTTCAGTGCAATCAGTAATGTTGATGAATCTGTTATCAATTGAGTACCTCTCCAGCCCACCCAATACGGCCAATAAAAATTAGCCGTAGCAAATTTTTTTGCCAACTAGGCCGGCTTAATCAGCCAGATAGTGTAATATTTGGGTGCTTTGGGTGAGGAAATATAGACGATATTTAATATAACGTACTTTATTCTATAGAGAGTGGGTTACTATGCGACTGACTATCGGCCATCTTAGCCAGCGACTACATCCCAGTACTATGGCGACATTTATATCCGCTTATAGCGGTTGGTGAAACTATAACATATATAACAGATAGATGTTACATTAGCCTGCTTACCCGGTTTAACCGTACAGCTTTATTATCAATTCGGAAGATTGTCGTCGATTGATTCATCATTTGCCGCAACATTTACCTCAAGACGTATTGCATTCATCATAATCATGCCAATTCCGACAATAAAAAGATACTCCATGTGTTAATTGCGTCGATGAGGTCGGCATATCTGACCATGGTGGATTTCTTGATAACATTGATTAGTTTTCATTGATACATTCTTTACAGTATCGCTCACTCGATAGTATCATCGTGTTTGTCAATACACGATGCTAGATCTAACATGTGACTTTGTCCAGCGCTGTATGATTGTTCCGATTAGTTTCAATTTGTGCCTGAATGTTTCAGTTAAAACTTGATTATGCTAATTTTAACAATATGCCATATGCAATATGCCCAATGCCAAAAAAAGTGCTTCACGGGTATTAATATAACGTCCCTGACTACTAAGATCGTCAC
Organism: Ichneumoninae sp. A BG-2022a; assembly: GCA_030522665.1. NCBI lineage: Eukaryota > Metazoa > Arthropoda > Insecta > Hymenoptera > Ichneumonidae > Ichneumoninae sp. A BG-2022a. The sequence continues at coordinate 14,292 of JAPYZC010001653.1, read as the reverse complement.
ATCACATTTCAGTCACATAATCGTACATTTAAATAATACATAGAAAAGAAGTTGGCAATTACATAATCACAACTAGTGACGATCTCCACACATTTTTTGTTGGCACAAGTAACTGCCGATCAGCCAGTTAGAAGTCTCGTCTATACCGAGTTATTCGGTATAGACGGTATAGACCTAAGCTACAAATACGTCTTTATAGTGGTAATGGTGCTGGCATGTTTGCTCCCCTTGAGTTCGGGCAAACAATGGAGTGTACGTCACTCTCTGTTCACGCGAAATTGGTTGCATGGGCCCGATAAATTTGATGCAATCATAAACCGATTACGGTGTGCTAGGCAACCGGCAAGTTGCGCTCGATACTCACGAGGTCCAATCAACGCGTCTTACGGCAACTTAGTGCCATGTTGGACAAACGACGAATTCTGATCCAAACCGAATTCCTCACTTGAATTATTATAGGTGTATTTTTATGCACTATTGACATCGTATAAAATATATCGATATAGTATGTAATGGATTGTGTTTCTATATCTGCATCGTACGCACAAACGTGAAGTAAGACATGCCTGTCCTGACTGTCTGAAATATGAAAATGACTTATTCGTTGCATTTGCATGACAATTTATCGGCCAACACATTACTTTTATGGAGTTCCTGCAAAAGAACGATCATTCTTACCTGCCCGAAAGTTCTCACTGACATTATAAACAAATTTCCAGCTGTTAGTTTGCAAGGTACGCCACAACGCATCGTAATCAATTGTACTAGTTTTTGAGCCTTAGGCGATAGTCTGTACCATTGGCTGTTGTGTCTGGGTAGAGAGACTTTTTTGTAACACGTGCATGAAAAGTCCCACTTTTCGTGCCTGTAAAGTGCGTTCGGAAAAATAACTGCAGTGTCAGATAAGTGTGCGCGAAAAGTAGCTAGAATGTGAAAAAAGTGTGCCAAAAGGAACTATCGTGTCAAAAAAGTGTGCGGAAAACAAACTAGCGTGTATAAATAGTATCTACAGCATTTTTCGCGCATTCTCTGTTAGAAAGCGCCACTTTCGACACACTTTACAAGCACGAAAAGCGGGACTTTTCGTGCACGTGTCACAAAAAGTACTATTTTATGACGCCACGCGATTAGTCTTCGACTGTCTACTCACATATAAAAGTGAATACCCACGCTGTGATCCATTAGCATATGAGAAATGTGGCACTCTATATAGAAGTGCAATATTCCAGTCAATGCATAAGCTGTGAATCTTAGAGTTGCTCCAGGATCGCTGGTTTTCAGAAAAACCTGTATATAACAGGCGATTTATCTGTCAATTCGGAAGATTATTCATAATTTGTCGCGATATTAACCTCAAGTAGTATGGCATTAATCATAATCATGCCAAATCCGAGGACAAAAAAGAAACTCCATTTGTAAGTTGCGTCGATGAGACCGGCATATCTGACAACAGTGAATTCATTGATAACATTGATTCATTTTATTTGATACATTGTCTAAAGTATCTCACTCAATAGCATTATTGTGTTTGTCGATACACGATGCTATATTTAACATGTGCCTTTTTCCCGGCGCTTCTGAACTTTCTGCTTTTTTTAATGATGTATCATTAGACATGATTTGTTTCAATTTGTGCCTGAACGTTTCGATTAAAACTTGATTATGCACATTTTTACAATACATTACTCATTAACTCACCCCAATGCAGCAAAAAAACCACACACGTGGTGCACGTAAGTGATCAACATAACGTCACTGGCTAGTAAAATAGTTACAGCCATACATACGCATACGCAAGAATATACAATAATGTAAAAATAATATTTCTGGGCGTCAAAATGATAATAGTAGACAGGAAGTGGAAATTTTCCGGATTCTGTACCATTCTTCAGCAGAACGTCAATGATTTTTGGCGTGATCGGTTGGGTTAAAAAGAGAAACGTGGTTGAATAGATCACAGCTGTACACAATGTCAATTACATTTATAAAACATATGTCAAGTTTTTAACTATTTTTTTATCATACTTGATTAACCTGTATACATCATTATTATCTTTTCACCCTGCCCAGCGTATCCGTGAAGAATATTAACTTCTGGATCTCGAGCCCACACTTTCCAATCCGTACAAATACGATTCAGCAGCTTTAATGTCTGTACGTTTCAGTCAGATGTTCATCAGTTATAGGTAATGATCGACTCGAAAACGAGTCAATACTCGTTTTCGCCTCGATTATCATAATTTTGTAATTTGTATAAATATAACTAACCGTTTGCCAATTACACACCAAACTAATCAACTTCGTAGCACAAACTGCTACAAAAAGGATTCCTATAATGCCTTCCAGAACGATTTTCCAGTCGTCACTATATTTCACAACAGCTAGTATTATAGGTACGGTTTGACTAGTGATGAGAAAAATCGAAACAATACAAATGCTGCGTCGGGTACGGATGCTATGATACGGCCATTGTCCAATAAGCGTCATCAAAGTTTTACTTAATCTGTAGTAACGGTGTTCAAACAAGTCCATCTTGACTCGAACTACTACCGACGATAACGTTAAGTCAACTGTGCTGTTTCCTACAGAACGTAACATGCCACAACAATCTTCCATTTCCTTGTGTTTCATTGTTCTTTTTTCAGCAGGAATTTTCATTGAATTATGTCAAAACATCCCACCTCGAAGAACATGTAAATTGCCCCGCGTCAAATTGACTGACAGCGATGCAAGGCTATATAGTCTCCGTCCATTACGTGCGGCATTACTACATCTTTTTTTCATGAGTCTTCCAAAGAACAGTAATAACGTTGAGAACTCGAATTTACGGCGACATTTGCTGCAAACATATTCTTTTGTCATAGTCAATTGAAATGAAAGGTACTGGCAAGCTTAATCTGAAATAGGAGAATTGAGAAACTTCGACGAGAAATGGTTCTCTTCTGTGAATGACACAGCCAAACACAACGTGAGAAGTGCTATTCCCTCACGTTCTCTCACGTTGCTATAATCGATGGCGTATCAACAACATACACACGGGAGCGACGTTGCTCGATGTGGGGAAAGCAGTAGAACTATCTGACGGTTGATAGTCGATATCCATTGCATACATGATTTTAACGTATCTGGATTATTTTTCGCTTGAGAAGGTAATATGTTATTCAATTTGTTTTTACGTATTCATCAACGAAAGTGTAATAACACTTCGCGATACTTTTTTCTAGTCCCGCATAAATTGCTCAAGCTGGACGAAATGCCTTACAATAATTTAAAAGTCTTTCATTGACACATCATCGACGACAAGCGATTTCCGTTCGTAAGCACAGCTTATCCCGGACTCGCGGCAAAAGGAATTTATCATTCGACAATGGTCTTCCAGCAGACGTGTGGAAGGTCATCGAGCATGGCCCACTCCGAGGAAAAATTCTTCATCTCATAAGATTAAAACCGTGTAAAATTTATTGTTGAAAATCAGTACCTGAAATTTGCCTAATTCGTCGTTTTGAGGCCACGTCTAATGTTTTTTCCCCCTGTTCATGACAAATCTCCTATTATTGCACTTCTAGAACGAAATTTGATACATAAACTCGTGTCAGGCAAAAAATATAACTATTCCGAAAAATCTGAAAATTTCAAAATGTCATAAAATTTAAACGATTACATGAATTTTAGTCAAACAATATGCCATATATTGTTCAGTATTCGTCCATTCTCGTGTCAAATTTCACTTGGATACCTTCATGTTTATTCGAATTACATCGACTTTAGTATTTTTTTTTTAAATCCAAAGTTCCATAAAATTTGATCGCTTACGTATATTTCAGCCTACTTCAGTACCAAAGATCTTTGATCATCATAGCATTATATTTGTATGCAGTATTCGCTATCGTCCGAAAACAAAAATTCCAAATTTACGCAAGTTGGAGCAACCAAGACGTTTTTTAAATATCAAAATCGTGTACAATCTCGAACCGGGCCTCAATTTTTATGAAAATTGCACCGAGGAAAGAGACATGACCACCTTAATAGTGTACCGAATTTCAACTCGGTATCTGAAACCGTTTCCGACCCTAACAGACTCAGCCACCGACCAAACCGCAGTGGTTTACTGTCTAAACGTAACCGACGAAACCACTGTAACCATCACAGCGGACCCAACAGTTCCGAGGGGAGATTATGATGTGGTGGGTTTTAAAATAATCACCGTACAAACCACCATCCGAATAAACTCTAGCGAACTTGCAACACGGTGGTATTATCGTCAAAATTACCACTGAAACCACCGTACAAACCACCGGCCGAGTTAATTCGAGCAGCTTCCAACGGTGGTATTGTCATCAAAACTTTATGATGGATAATTTTGTTACCACCTAAGACCAGTCGGGTTTGAAATACCCGATCGGAAATTATAAGAGTCCAAGCCATTTAACATGGCTTCGTTTTCTAACATTTCGCGTTGGAAATTTCCAGTTGCAGGAAACAGCTCAAATCCGACAACGGTTTCCACGGCGCCATCAATGAAAAATTCAACAGTAGTTTCAAAGTGAAACTAACGTTGACCTCATCCGTTTAAAACCGTACGTTGAGCTCATCCGAATAGACGTTGTACGGTGATTTCGACAGTAAAACAACCGTGTGCAGGCCCACTCAAGTTTACTCAGACTATGGTCGGAGCGGTAGTTTCTGTGACAAAAACCATCGTTGTTGCAAGCGTACTTATATTTGATTCGACGGTGATGTGTACGGTGGTCTGGATGGTGGTTATTTTTAAGTCACCAGGTTGCAAGCTCCCCTTCTAACTTTTGGGCCCGCTTGGCGTGTAGTTTTCACAGTATTAATTAAGTAATACTTAATTAATTCTTAATTAATACTTAATTAACAATTTAAAAAATCCCCCCCCCCCACGGGCCTTCAGCCCGTGATCAGATTACGATTTTTTTTATGTTCAAGCTATAAAAAATTGCAATTTATCGGTCTGTATTTAGAATTTCCATATAGATGGCACATCGGTACCGATAGCATCCAATTAAAAAATAATTTGTTACTTCCAAATAGTTCCTACATAAAAATACCCCTTTGATATCAATTGGTTGGTCATAGGAAAATGCCAAGCGAATCCAATACATTTATTTTTTTGTAAATTCCAATACAAAACGTAAATCGACGGTAACTTCTATACCTTCTGCTTCCATTTCAATATGGTCGTAAAGTTTATTATTCTTCTGCGGATTCATACCGTTGTGCATCGAAAAATACTCCAATATAATCTTATAAAATTTAGTTATGTTTCTTGTAGACGGAATTTGCCGGTATAACCTCATAGGAATTTGAAATGATAAAATTACCAATCAAAACTGATTTTACAATGCTATAAGAACACCTGTGTCTAATTGGAAATTCCTTGGGCAAAAAACATATTCAAACTGATTAAAGATTTAAAACCGACATTCCCGGATTGAAATGATTTTTCTATCAGAAAGTAATGATAAAATCATATTGAGTTGCGTTGCCACTTAAATCTCGTTGCTTCTAATTTATCATGAATAGGAGGAAAAACTCGTCTCCGAATTAACACATTCGATCCGATTTAAGCTCAATCGGTTTCCATAGGTTTCAGTGGGAATAAATAGGAAAGTTTAAGCAGGGAGGCTGCATGCAAATAAATGTTTTAAAACTGAGATTTTTTTCTTAGGTACTCACAAAGTGTATATTATACGATGAGTTTTAGAAATAGGTTACAATTCGTAATACAAGAAAATGAGCCAACCGGCTCGACTGGAGATTATATAGTGGAGACTGCCGCGCAGAGCCAGAGGTTTTTTGTAGGAGAGCCTTCTCGCTCTGTGAACACGTAGAGATGCTGCTGGTTCGATGACGGTGAATACTGAATTGATACCCAAAATTGTGCGCGTTTTATATGAATATGGTCCCTATGCTGCTAATCCTAAAGGACTTGACAACAGAATTTAGGAGGTACAAATGTGTTAGTAAGAATTCAGACCGGGAGTGCGTTTGATAGGAAAAATGTATTAGGTTTTCGGGGGTCACAGGTATACATAGTAATTAACCCTTCATAAGTCACCCCGCCCGAAACCGTACCGAAACGGGACCAAAGGACGTGCCTAGTGCCTAAGAGTAGGGACAGAGGAATTACTTATAAAGGGTTAATTAACAGAAACTAAATAAAAAACGTGGGATGGACGAATATTTTATGCGGTAATGAAAGATGGGCATTCAAGTCTTATTCGAGGAAAATGTAAAAAATCATTGTCCTTTTAGTGTGAACGATTGTTCATAGGAAGAAAAAATGGGTTAACGGATGGTAGCCTAAAGGCGAGATGGGGTCATAAATCTCTGAAGGCACGGGCCGGAGCAGATGAATGAGGTATGAGAGCATGAGGGGAGAATCGGAAAAATAAGGGCGCTATAGCTGACCTGTTGTAACAATTAGCAACTGTTTAATTAGCTTTGACCTGATCTAGCTTCCAGTAAATGTTTAGATAAATGTATCTTATCTCTAATAGTACAAGTGTCACCGCGCTTCTCCCAACTGCATAATTCCATTCGACGGCGTATTTCCAAAAATGACGACCGCGTAAGTCCAATTCGGTCCCTTCCGAAGGTCCATTACCCGTTCGGTGGGGAAACAAGCGACTCCTTCCTTTATACTACCGGTGAATGAAATCGTCTCTGCTATGAACACGAAAAAGAAAGAACACGGCGGCAAGCTTAATGTGAGATAGATCGATGGACTCTTCCTACTCTACATTTTCTCGTATTTGAGCATCAAATATATTCCGTCATTTTACCATAAAGGAGAACCTATCCCATCCGACAGCCTCAAGATGCGGCAATTTTTATTATTGATCAAATTTTTCCTCCTCTTATAATAAGCTTATTGTTCCTTTAAAAAAAATTAATATGCAAGTAATGCGAAAATCAAGCTTGTACTTCTTTCGCATATCATATTGGATTTAACCAAGTTAAAATTGTAAACTATGAAAATTCTACGAAGACTTAAAAATCTCGTGAAATAGTAACCGGTTGCGATTTTTTTATGTGCAACCTTTTCTTAATACAGCGAATTTAATTCTCAATAATGATCAAAACAATTTTTTTTTCTTTTCCCACTTTTTTTACAATTCGAACAAGGTACACTACAAGGGCCTCGACTTCATTCACAGCGGCGGGACCGGCTCCCGCTGACACGCACGAAAATCATCGTTTCCACGAATACCCATGACGGGTTTTAACGCTAGACACAATTAAGTGATTAGCGGTCAATAGGTGCAAATAGTTGCAACGTTTTTGTACCAAACAAAAATATTAACTTTATTATTCATTGAATATAATTGAGACAACATTTAGATATTTCGTTCACTTCCAGAAGCTGGAAGTTTCAATCTATGCCTCGAACTGCGAAATACATGGTGTATATTTCTGCACGCTTAAATTATGGTCATTTTTGCGGCTATACATATCCCCACGCGGGACGCGTAACGGCGCTCGGAAAGGGAAAGTTACGTACGAGAAGGGACGGCGGGCAGGTAGTTGAGCATATAGTGGGGTATCCAACTTACGCGGTCGTCTACTGTAATATGAGTATTTTATTATTCAAAATTATATAAGACGTGACAAAGGGTAGAAAAAATTATGAACATTATTGTATATAATAATGATAATTATTATTAATAAGATTCTCATATGAGAACGTGTTTTCTGTTTTTTTACTTCTTTATAATTGCCAAGAACCACGAAAACGAACGAATGTTCTACTTCCAGCTCAATATTTCATACAAAAAAATACATTGGAGGCAAAATTAAAAATAATTGTTTTCGTGATTCTGGACATGCGGTTTTTCAACATTTCTCGGTCATTATTTCGATATACCCGGACATTATTGATTCTTTTTCAATCCAATGTATCAGACGAACAACGAATATGAGCATTGAACCTCTGCCGAATGGTTATTTTCAAGGAAAATTACTAACAATGATTATTACCGGTCTCCGTCGACATGTCAGTAACGATAATTGAGAGCATTTTTTTCGAAAATATTCTTTCGGAAGAGGATTAATACTCGTATTTGTTATTCCGCTAATGTACAGAACTAAAAAATACCAATAATGTCCGGGCATGTCGAAGTAATAACCGAAAAATGTCGAAAAACTGTATGTTGGTGGACATGTTGATGGACAGTGGTAATGAATTAATTAATTAATAGGTTAATTGTACGACAAGGACCAGAAGTCGTCTATAGACACATACAGCTGAATATCACAAAGCCGAAGCATCATAACGCAGATATACACCATATGAATCGCCAAAAACGAAGCATAACAAAGCATAACACAATCATTTATAGCAACCATAACCATATATAACCATTGATAGCAATTTTATTCAAAAATATATATTCGGGAGCGGTTCGATGCTCATATTTCCTAGTAGGTTGCACGACTGTCGTTATGTTTTTAATCGACCGGCGATTCGATCGATGAAACGATAGTAGTGGGGTGCACTTTTACGACCGATCAACAAAAACAAACATTTCGAACACGGAAATGACCAAGAATTGTCAATACTCACAGGATCTGCAAATCCGTAGAATCAACTACATACTCCGAGATCGCTGGAATTCGTTTGTTGACCAACGCAGCGACCATGAAATACACCATTTGGAATGTCTGCCTTTGAACAGTCAAAAAAGTGCACCCTAACGACCATCGTTTCTTCGGTTGATTAAAAAAAATAATGGCAGTCGTGTAACCTACTAGGTCTTGTCAAGCTGTTTTTACACCAAAGGTGTTTGGGGGGTTTTGATATATCTGCTCACACTAATTCCTGGGGATTAGGTCATCTGGAACTCTGGACTAAATACTACGAGAAAAATATAATCTTTAAATAGCACATAGAAAAGAAATTGCCAACGCTGTAATCGTAATGATAGACTTTTTCGTCACATTTGTTGTTAACGCAAATAGCTGCCGATCTGCCCGATAAAAGTCTTATTTATACCGAGTTATTCACTAATTTGGTAAATCGGTGAATCCCAAGCTGCGAAACCGTTTTTGTAGTGACGATAACGTTGGCAGGTCTGCTCCCGTTTGCATTCCAGCAAACAATGGAATGTAAGTCGTTTATTGTTATGCAAGTCGTTATTGTTCACGCGAAGCTAACTGCATACGCTTGGTCAATTGGTTGAAATCACAAACTGTTCAAGCTGTGCGAGCCAAACGGCTACTTGCGCGCGGTACTAAAGCGGTCTCCGATCAACGCTTCGTATGCCAACTTAGGGCTGTGTTGCCCAAACGATGAATTGCGTTGCAAAACGAATTTCTCCCTTAGAGTATTATAGGTGTATTTTTATATATTATTGAGATTGCGCCATTTCATTAGAAAAATAACATGTAATAGCTTGCGTTTCTATTCCTGCATCGTGCGCACAAGCGTGAAGTAAGACATGCCTGTTCTTACTGTCTGGAATATAAAAACGATTTATTAATTGTATTTGAATGACAATTTATCGGCCGCCACACTAGTTTTATACAGTTTTAAAAAAAGAAAGATTCTTCTTGCCTGCCCAAATGTTCTCACGGACATGATAAAAAGATTGCCAGCTGTTAGGTGGCAAGGTACGTTACAACGCATGGTCATCAATTGTATTAGTTTCTGGGCCTTAGGCGACAGTCTGTACCATTGGCTGTTCTGTCTGTGCAGAAAAATACTTTTTTATGAAACCACGCCACCAGTCTTCGACGGTGTACTCACATATAAAAGTGAGTATCAATACTGTGATCCATAAGAATTTGGGAAATGTAGCATTCTATGTAGAAGTGTGTTATTCCCGTCAATGCAGATGCTATGAATCTTACGGTTGTTTCGGGATCGCTTGTTCTCAGAAGAATCTGTATTTACCGACTATTTATTTGTCAATTCAGAACATTATGCATCGTTTGTCGCGACATTTACCTCAAGCCCTGTTGCAATTATCATAATCATGCCAAATCCGACGATAAAAAAGAAACTCCATTTGTAAGTCGCTTCGATGAGACTGGCATATCTGACAAGAATTAATTTATTGATAACATTCATTAGTTTTACTTGACACATTCTTTAAAGAATCTCACTCGATAGCATCATTGTGTTTGTCGATACACGAGGCTATATCTAACATGTGCCTTTTGTCCAGCGTGTATGAACTTTCTCCTTTTTCTACTGATGTGTCATTAGCCCCGATTCGTTCCAATTTGTGCCTTAATGTTTCAGTTGAAACATGATTATGATCATTGTGACGATAAATTATTCATTAACTCACCCCAACGCTGCAAAAAAACCACAAACGTGTTGCACGTAAGTGATTAACATAACGTCACTGGCTAACAAGTTCATTATCATCATCCATATGCATATGCAGGAGTAGATAGTGAGGTAAAAATAATATTTTTGCTCATCGAGGTGATAATAGTCAACAGGAAATGCGAATTTTCCAAGTCCCGTGTCGTTCTTCAGAAAAATGTCGATTATTCTTGATATGATCGGTTGAGTCATAAAGAGAAAGGAGGTTGAATACATCGCGGCTGTAGAGAATATCGATAAGTACATAAAACATTTGTCAACCGTTGAACTACCTCTTACCATACTTGATTAACCTGCATATATAATTATTATCTTTTCTCCCTGCTCAGCGTATTCGTGAAGAATGTTGACCTCTGGATCCTGAGCCCACAGTTTCCAATCCGTACGAATACGATTTAGCAGCTTTAATGTCTGAACGTATCGAACAGATCGTCGTCAGTTATCGGGACTGAATAATTGACTCTCGCTTTCGTCACGATCATGGTAGTATTATAATTTGTGAAAATGTAACTGACCTTCTGCGAGTTCCAAATAAAACCAATTAATTTCGTAACGCAAACTGCCATAAAAAGGTACGATATAAGGCCCTCCAGGACGATCTCCCAGTTGTCACGATATTTCACAAGACCCAGTGTTTGAGGTACGATTGAACTGAAGAAGAGAAAAATCAAAACAGCACGAATGCTGCGACGTGTACTGATGCTCTGATACGGCCATTGTCCAATAAGCTTCATCAATATTTTATTTAATCTATAGTAACGGTGTTGAAACAAGTCCATCGTGACTCCACGATGGCGTTCGGTCTGCTAATGCTGTTCCCTATGAAATGTAACACCCTACGTGATTACTTTTTTTCCTTCGGTTTCCTTGTTCTTTTCTCAACATGCATTTTTATCGAATTGCGTCAAAGTATCGCGCCTTGATAGACGGTTAAATTGGTCCAAGGCAAAATTGACTGACAGCGACGCGAGGGTGTATAGTCTCCGTCTATCATATGCCATAATTACTTCATCTTTTTTTCATGAGCCGTCCAAAAAATAGTACTAAGGTGTAAAACTCGAATGTACGGCGACATTTGATGCAAAAATATTATTCTATCAGTCAGTTGAAATGAACATTATTTTTATTCCTGGCCTGAGAGGGTTGAAAGACTGACGAAAAATTGTTCTCTTCCATGTATGAGACAACCAAACGGAACGTGGCGGAAACGCGATCGATGGCGTATCATGAACACACAGAAGTCTTTCGATGGGGGAAGTGCGGTATAACCATGAGAGGTTTGACAGTCCATATTAAGTGCGCACATCATTTTTATTCTTGATAAGAGAATGTGTTTCTGTTTTTTTTTTTTTTTTCTAGAAGTTTTGTTTTTTAAATTAATGGTCGCCCTCACGGATATTAATCTAATAATGCTATCAATTAATAAAAAAACATTATTTAATTAATTGGTGTATTCTATAGCGGTCAACGTAGATGTGCACACCCAAGTATTTGCGCATCTCGACGGGTCGTTACGGCTACGTTTTAGTCACTTTTTATGTATAAAAAGCTTGTCAGTGGAATTCTATATGAAAAATACTCCGTGGAGTGAACCGCTTCTAGGTGTGTTCGTGTAATTATCCATTGTGCGCGCTTCAGTTACTTAATTAGTTAGTCACATTGAACGAAATATACATCGTGTTTTACGTGCGTAGTAATTTTTGCGTGTATTATTTTAGCTAAATAAATTATCGGCATTGCAACATTCGACAAAAAACTTCTCGTTCATTTACCATTTCGAGAATTGTCATTGACTTGAATAGGATTGTCAAACGTTACTTCCGAATAAGGTTTACAGTGTCGTAACCTCCAAATTGTAACTTTGACCGATGTAAATACTTGTACAAATATATATATTTTTTAAATAAAAAATTGCGCAGTCTGTAAAAAAGTCTATGGATGTTGGGAAAAATGAAACGTTGGAACGGTTCCTAATATTGGCAACTCGTGGAAAAAAGGAATGCAGCAGAGTGCTATCCAACTCTGCTGTGGGTGTCATCGTTTTTTGTTCCCATCAATGATGAGGTTTGAAAGAAATTATTTACTAAAATGCAAAGTACACTTTCAGTACGACTACAAATTGCTAAATCTCAAACGTCTCACAAGTGAGATGTTCATGTCAGGAGCTGACTTCTTTCCTGGCGGAGGAAGGAGTCCTCTGACACCAATCTGAAGTGGAACAAATTGTACTCAAGCTTCTGCTTCAAACAGCAATAGTTTTACTCCGCTGTTTACAAAAAATAAGATGAGATCTTACTGCTTCAGGAATGAGCTTCCCATAGAATGATCTCTCAGAATAACGTCTATACCTAAAACTTTCATGGAATCTGAGTTCCTACCCAGATAGACAAAAGGCAGCATGGTGACGGAACGGTGACAGCACCAATGGTACTATACCCGCTTTACAGCATGTTTTTCTATCCGGGTAATGTGCAGAATAGCTGCGAAGAAAGTAACTCCGATTGAATGGGCTGCGTGTATGGTCGTCGAGAGCATGAAAAATTGATAAGCCCAAGTTCACAATGACATAATGGAGTTCTACAGAATGTGCGAGTAACTGAAACGCAATTCTGATAATTGGGCGCTGCAGGAGTGCAGCAAATGGCTCACTGTTTCTATTGCAAGTTTTCTCAGATGTTTCGATACAACTTTTTACCTGGTCAGCGTGTATTGCATTTGTGGGTTTGATCTCCCCACATGCATCACTACATTTCTCCTCGGTGAGGGATGGCATTCATTTCTTCTTGCAAGTCTTGCGTGAGTGGGTTACCAAAGAGTTCGGTGTCGTCTGCAATCATTGGAGGTATGGCGATCAAAGATAGAAAATGAGGTTTAAAAAAATTCTTATGCGACTTACTTTGTTATCAGGTGAAAACAACATTGTTAGGTGGCCAGGTAACGGTATGTCGTGGAGATTGGATGTATTCCGAAGAAGCTGTCCTTACCGACAAGGTGATACTTGACATGACATACATGAGAATATGGGACTTTCTGGGCAGGCTGCGAGTGCTAAATAGAATGACACGGTACAGTTTGGACGTGGCTTTTTGAGAGAAAATACGATTAATTTTTTGAAAATCTCCGATTTTCTCGAATAATGTGGGTGTCGAGAATTTCAAAAGAATTTCAAATCTGCTCTTTTTTTATGAGTTCACTCCAAGTATTCGTACGAATAGTAAACTTTTGTGTTCGTACAAACAATAAACAGTAAACAATAATTTATGTGTACGTGGTATGAGAAATTCACCGAAAATTATACTTCTTCAGAAAATAGTTTCTAAATATAGAAGAGAATCAGGCTTAGAATATCAACAGAGTTTTCAGAGAAGTTGGCAGGAAAAATCTCCGATGTTCAGAACAATTAGAAATATTCAGATTCAGAAAAATCTTTCCCTGTCAGAAACTACCGAGGTTTTGGACACTTTTCCGAGGGTTCCTGAGGGATGAACCGAGGTAAACCTAGAAAATCGGTTTCGATCAGACGGAAGGTTCACCGAGAGTAAACCGATGGTCGCAGCCGTGCATTCTCAATCGCATCGATTTCAATGCGACCGATGATGAATAGAGGATGAACCGACGATCAAAAGGTAACATTTTTATCGTCTGTTTGGGCTCAAAAACCCTCCGCAAAGTGTCCGAAACCGAGCGTCGGTTTACCCTCATTTTGCCTCGGTGATTTCTTACAGGGTTGACTTCCTCTAAAAAGTGTGCAAAGTGCGAGAAATTCAGAGGACTTTTTAGAGAAATTTCAGAGAAGTTTTCCGAGTCGTTTAGATATATTTTCAGAGATATTCAGTGTACTGTCTCGAGCCTATTTCAAACGTCGGATATTGCGCAGAGTCGTTCAGCGCAACTAGTCAAGCGATCGTCATCGCGAATATATATTCGTCTTG
>JAPYZC010001652.1:0-27650 GCA_030522665.1 Ichneumoninae sp. A BG-2022a | reverse complement strand
AAACACTCGTGACAACGAAAACAGCAAAATCGGGGGGCCTCCGTCAAACGCATAACTCCCGTCTTTTTGCCCTAGCGGGCAGTCGGGAGTTAAAAAATAATAGAAGTCGAAGTAGCGCATAAAAAAATCCGCAAACCGATAAATGGAAGCGAAGCAAGGAAAAAAAATTGCAAGTTAAAAGCAAAATAAGGGGAAAAAAGTGGAAGTAAAAAGCATAGAAAAAAAAATAAACCGGAAGTTAAAAGCAAAGGAAAGAATGAAAACTAGGCAGAAAATAAAAATAAAATACGATCGAATTCTTAGGACCCAAAATAATAGAACACTAACTGGCGCATAAAAAAAATCCGCAACGCGATAAATTAAAACGAAGCAAAGCAAAAACCGCAAGTTACAAGCAAAGGAAATAAAAAAACCGCAAATTAAAGGCAAAGGAAAGAAAAAAAGAAGCACGATTTAAAAGCAATGTATAGAAATAAGCCTTCTCCCGTTTGTTGCGCGCATTAGTACGGTTATTATTTCCCCCTCCATCTCCGGTGCCTAACGAGCGAGCTTGCCATCCGTGCAGCGCTAGTTAATTTTTCACGAGACAATCGGCTTGTGTCGTAAAGTGGTCGTGAAACGGATTAACTTTGTCGCGTCGAGACGCTTTCGTTAACTCCCCGAGTCGATGTTGCACACAGAAAAGTATGTTCGAGTCGCTACAATGAAGATTAGTTTTTTTTCTCGCGGAGTCCTCGGGGCCGGTTAATTAACGGGAGGTCGAGGAGTTCTTCCTTTGCCGCGTTACTCTTCGCAAATTGCTCTCGGAGTTGCCTATTAATTAAATTGATATTCCATCGTCCTCCCTCGTTCACCGTCGGGCGAATATTGTCGTGCCGCGCGCGCTCGCCGCCCTTTGTCGGACGCCGATAAATAAGTTTTCAAAAAATTTATTACAGTTCCACTGCGCGGACGTTTAGAACTTTCGCAACAGGCGAGTATATTTTTGTCCGAGAAATACTCACCTGTTGTCGGGCCGTAAAACTTCGGCGCCCGGCACGTTCTACGATAACTCCGGCAGTTTCGTTCGCTATCAACTATGCCCGCGGCTTTCGACGCCTCCCCGTCGTCGTAAAAAATTCAAACTTATTCCGTGACGAGGTGTGTCTGTCCTAGTCTTTTTAAAAAAATTGAGCAAGGTCGCACATCGCGTTAACGCCATCCGCATTAATTACTTTTTCGGCATTTTAATCCCGGTCATTCTCCGGTGAATTTAACTTAAGGGCGGGTTAAAAACGGGTCGGTGCGGGAGAGACAGAGTACAAACTTTGAACGCATTTTTCTCCCAAACGATTCTACACAATGAAAAGCCTTTTCGGTGAAAAATGGCTTTTAAATATTTTGAGGTTGTATTGATCTTTAGACCCCACCTTAAGGCGTATAAGGCTTTGGAAAAAAAAACAAACAGGAGGATTTTCAACATTTTTTTTATGCGACTATTGGAAGGACAGGGTCGGATTTTGGCACACAGTTAGTACAATGTGTTATGAAGTTTGAGTTTTTTTATTGAAAAATGTCGGTTAAGAACGAAGTTATTAACAAAAAAAATTAACAAAGACGTTGTATCTCAAAATTTGTTCGCCCGAGTTGAAATTTAGGCAGATCCTGGATTATAACATTTTCTATCTAATAACCGGATGATAAAAAAAATGTTCATTTATTTCTTAATAACAAAGGATTAGGGTAATATTTTGTTTGTTACAAAAACTCAAAGTTTATAATCCCCTGTACTAAGTGTGACTAAAAATCCGACCTTGTCCTCCTAAAACCAGTGTAAAAAAATATTGAAGACCGACCTTTTTTTTTTAGCAAGTCCTTATGCTATTGCCTTAATCGGCTCGATCAAGGAAGCTCGTTTTCGCCGTACGACTTCCGCACTTAGTCCTGCACAATAGTCTCATAGCCACAGATAAGGATTCCGCACCGGTCGAGTAACTTTAGGTGTCGTGAATTACGGTGTGCCTTGACGGAAACTATAAACGCGCTCGTCTCACACTTTCTTAGGCAGTCCCAGCGTCAATCGTAATCGGGCAGGAAAAAATAAAATTATATTGCCGATAGTTCGACAGCCACGAGCATCTGTTTTTCCCTCCAAAATACTCGCCCGCGGCAGGGACCCGGGGTAGGGCCAAACAAAGAACCC
This sequence comes from Ichneumoninae sp. A BG-2022a, assembly GCA_030522665.1. NCBI lineage: Eukaryota > Metazoa > Arthropoda > Insecta > Hymenoptera > Ichneumonidae > Ichneumoninae sp. A BG-2022a. Next base: position 25,468 of record JAPYZC010001652.1, on the reverse strand, counting down.
CGCTGTTATTGATTTTCTCTTGGCACGGTGGCAACAAAGAATCGCGAGGTTCCCTTTGTGTATCGGTCGAATCGTACAAACATTGTCGTTCAACTTCCATATTCGAATATTATTGTACACTATATTTGTGTATTAACACTAATACGACTAGAATCGTTTTGATGCCGGTTTTTTAAATTTTATTTTATGCTTTACTTCTTAAAGGGAAACATTCCCGCGCAGTTCTCCCATATTCGAATATTATTTGTGTATTAATACTAAATCGACTAGAGTTCTTTTGATATCGGTTTTTTTATTAACGTTTTTTTAAGGTAGGCCTTGCGAATGGTGTTCGCAACCGGTTCGCACTTCGCATAAGTTTCAGAGAAATGAGAGGGAATTGCAAACACTTCATGGTATAAAAATCTGAAAAAAACCAAGCATATTAAAGGGGCTCAAAAGATTAATTATGCATAATAATAATTCCAAAATTTTACTAACAAATTCATGAAAAATAAAATTGTTTAACAAATCTCCTGGAAACTTAACTTTTTTTTTAATGAAAATGATTCGTTCATTTTACTGAATACGTTTAAATTTTTTCAGATTTTTAAATTCCCTTTGAATTTTGTGACTTTTTACACATTTTTCCCATATAAAAAAAAAACCAAAACATCTGCGAAATGAACACCATTGTCAAGGGCTACCTTAAATATTTGGTTGAGACAAACATTGCCATTCTTCATATTCAAATATTATTGTACACTACATTTACGTATTAAGACTAATGCAGCTAGAATTATTTTGATACTGGTTCTTTTTTATTACATTTTTTTTTTAATCCAGGTAAACTGGAGAGTAAAAATTGTGTTGGCCGAACGGTCGGTCTTTGTGATAATTTTGTGGACTACTAAATGGATAATTTGTCTGTTATCTAGATGCCCGTATCTGCATCGAACAGCCGGGGACACGGAGCGACGTTATCACCTCAGGTACTACAAGACCTGCATGTGCGTACACGACACGGACACGCGTGGATTCTGCGTCAAGAATGGACCCCATTGTGCTTTCGCCCACGGCAACCACGATCTTCGTCCGCCCGTCTACGACATCAAGGAGATTCAGGCACTCGAGAATCCGGACTCCGATCCAAACTCTTCGTCGAACGGTCCGAACATCCTCGACAAAGAAAGAAACCTCATGAACGAGGATCCAAAGTGGCAGGACACGAATTACGTACTCAGCAATTACAAGACCGAGCCTTGCAAGAGACCGCCGAGACTGTGTCGTCAGGGATACGCCTGTCCTCAATATCACAATAGCAAAGACAAGAGGCGAAGTCCGCGAAAGTACAAATACCGGTGAGCGAAAACGCGAATTTCTCGACTAGAACACTGTGAACATTTTTTGTGAAGAAGCAATATACAAAGTTATGCAGTTTTTTAATTCGTAGGGCGTTATAAGAAAATTTAATATACAAGAATGGGGGGAAGCTCAAACGATTAAAGCTTCATCTATCGTTTAATGCATACATAAAGACTTCCTATGCCGGTTACAAACTTCCGTGCAGAATTTTTTACGGTGCTTTTCTCACGGCGTACACGCTCGACCGTAAATGGGGATTGTCGTTGCAACTCGACAACAATTTTTCGAAAAAGTAATACACACAATCATGGAATTTTCATGGATGAGCCGTCAGAAGATATTTTAATATACAAGAAAGAGGAAAACCTAAATGATTAAAAAAAGTAATACACAAAATTATGCAGTTTTCATGGATCAAGCTTTATACGAAAATTTCATATACAAAATTGAGGGAAAGCTTGACGATTAAAGTGAAGTGTTAATAAACACTTCATATATAGTAAATGTTGCTTGTCGTTGCAACTCGAGCCCAACAATTTTTTGAAAAAGTAATGCAAAATTGTAGCGTTTTCATGGATAAACCGTTATAATAAATTTTAATATACAAAATTGTGGGGAAGCTAAACGATTACAATTTAATCTATCGTTTAATGCATAAACGCTTCATATACGGCACTTTGCACACCATTTTTACGATAATTCACTGCGCGCACGGTCGGTCGTAAATGTGAATGTCGTTGCAGCTCGACACCGTGCCCAAACGTCAAACACGGAGAGGAATGGGGCGAGCCGGGTAACTGCGAGCAGGGAGATGCCTGCACTTATTGTCACACACGTACGGAACAACAGTTTCATCCGGAAATTTACAAGTCAACCAAGTGCAACGACGTTCAGCAGGCCGGTTATTGTCCCCGCGGAGTCTTCTGCGCGTTTGCGCACGTTGACCGTGAGTTTACCCTCATCAATCGTACGTAAAAACAGTCTTTATACGTCTGTAATCATTATTAACCGTAACAAAAAAAATCATAGCTCTGCTATAAATAAGAATTCCACGATTAAAAAATTGCGGAGGATTCGCCTAAAGCACATTTTTTACTTTACAATAGCCGATAGTAGTTTATTCTAAAATTCTCTTGTGTAATGTGAAAATTGATTGTGTAATGCGAAACCTTGGTATGGTGTTCTGATGGAGCAGTCTTGCCAACAGAAGAAATGAGCCTGGCGAGGGATATGGCGGTACCGATAGATTGTGGTACGAATTTGGCGGATCTTCTGAGCAACGCTCTTCCACCGGACAAGAGATCGCACGATAAGGATAAGCCTCACAGCGACAGCAGTGTAAGTTATCTATTCATTGTTTCGTGGCGCCGACGAGGGGTTATCTCGCTCGTAATATCTATAATAATCCGTAATGCAAAAGAGAAGCAACAATGGGTAATGACCTGATGTCATCAGTTTACCGCGTTACAGAACGGCAGCGGCGAAGTATCGGAATCCGCTAGTACAAGTAGCCTCGGGAGCAACAGTTCCCACAGCAAGGCACCGGGCGCCCAGCTTCACAATTCGAATTCCAACTCCGGTGCTAACGCAGCCGCTCAACAGAAGCTCACCAGCATGCTCTACAGTCCGAGTTCTATGATGCACGTTGTAAGTATATTTGCACAGTAAAAAAAAAATTTTATGACACCGTGAACCATCGTGGGGAACATAAAATCGTATATTTGTCAGAGCTGTGGAAAGGACCAAAAAATACTTCGAGTGCGAAGTATCAAATACTTCTCGTATTCGAAGCATCAAATACTTTTCGTACTTGAATGGTCCGTTAATGTCGAGTACTAGCACAATGACTGACGCCGCCTAAGTGCGAGAGAAAAAAGACAAAGATTACAAACACTTCTCGATGAGAAAAAAATCTGAAAAAATTCTACCCTATAAAAGGTGCTGAAAAGATTGTGCATAATAATAATTTTAGAATGTTCATAACAAATTACTAAAAAGAAAAATTGTGCAACAAATTACCCGGCGACCAATTTTTTTTTTATTAATTTCTTACGAAAATGATTTGTACGAATAACATTTTGGGATCATTATTATGGACGAACAATCTTATCAGCATCTTCCATATGCTTGATTTTTTTCAGATTTTTATCCGATCGAAAAGTGTTCGTAATTCTCTTTTATTCCTCTCAAACTTAGGGGGTGTCAGTCATTGCGCTAGAATTACCTTAAGCAGACGAAAAAGCCAGTGAATAGACTTTTATGTGCACGCGCTCTTTCTGAAAAGTGGCGATTTATCGGCTGGTTTACCCTCCATTTCGTACTTCTCAAGTACTTTTCGCAACTAGGTTCGTAACTTTAACGTTATCTGCACTTAAAAAAGGTGAAGAGCAATTTGCATGTGGCTTCCTCGTTGAAGTTTTCGTAATTCGTCGTTTTGAGGGTATTTTCAGTCTATTCTTCATTTTTTGTTCTTTAAAAAAACGATAAGAGTTAGTACTCTTCTTTACCGTAAATTCTCGTTGAAATTACACTTATTGAAAAGTTTAGACAGAACATCGATCACCCGAATCCCCAATCATATATTAATAGAAACCGTTACTGCCCTGCTCTGATATTAGTCGACAAATGATGTGATCGGATAGAGGATAGAATACGGTAGAACCTCAATTATCCGAACGTCGATCATCCGAATCCTCAATTATCCGAAGCATGACTCCGTTCATCCGAACGTTATCGGGAAACATTATACATTGTTGCTCGCCGCGGCAAGAGCCGCGCCCGTTTTCAAGCGTGTCGAACCGCTCTTTTCCTCTTCCAACGTCAATCCGCTCGCACACTGGCTTTCCCGAGCAGTTTCACCCACCCCAGCTGAATTGGACAGCGCGCATCAGAGAGTAGTTTCCAATATCAAATCATTTGATTCGGTTTCCATACGTAGATCACATTGCAGCGACTTCGAAATTCCACTGCTCAAAAGCGCGTAGTTAGCGTTCGGTAATTACAAATAGACGACTCTATTTCGCAGCGACCTTGACATAACAGTTCGATGTCGGAAATATGTTAAAAACATGTTTCGAAGTTTAATACATACAGTTATTTCATTTATATATGCATTATTTATATACGTGTTATAATGACGTAAAAAAAAGTGCGTTTCAATTGTTCGACATTTGCAAAAATACAGAAAATGCTTGTCATCGAAGAAGCTTTGCGAATAAAGGAATAATAAGAAAAAGACATATGAAAATTTCAATTTTCAACTTTTATGAGCAAGCGATATCAAAATTTCAATTTTCATCTGTTTGATTATTCAAACTGGATCCGCTGCCGACGGGTTCGAATAATTGAAGTTCGACTACATTGAGAACAGAAGTGCATTCTCTGGGGACTTCGTAGAACGCCTCGCTAGCTCGGCAACTCGCCTCATCCTTTAGCACATGAGATTGGTGGGTGCACCGTGTGAGGCCCACAAAGGGTCTTTTATTTTCCTGCCATAATAAAAAGCGTATATAAGCTCTGCTGGCTATGCAGCAGGCACCTGAGAGACGAGTTGCTTTCAATTGTACCTTCAAGAAACATATCTCGTCCACAAACTTTTTTTTTGGACAAGACATTTTTATTAAATGTCCAAATAATTTTTATTCCGTACAGCATCGTACTGTATCGAAACTAATCCCATGACTCGTGTCTGCATCCCTATTTTTTTTTCACTCCACGAATCCCCGTTTGTTGCAGAGCGAAGTAAGGAAACAGATGTTAGCGATAGAAAACGATCCACTTCTAACGAAATCGGAGAAGGCGCAGCGGAAGCAGAGCCTCTACATAACTTACAATTTGAACGGTGCTCTGGGTAGTCATTCTTTGGGGACCGCTGTCTCACCTCTGTCAAACTCTTTCTATCCGAACGACACCGTGGAATCGGTCCTCTTTCTGGCCACGCACCGCCGGGGGCCCCGTCGTTTTTTTTTTTTTTTTTTTTTTTTTTTTTTCAGGAAACGCATTGGACGATATACACTTGGACGATCCTTTAAGCTTAGTAGATTCAATTCATAGAGAAACAAATTCACCGATAAGCAATTCAATATCCGCCGGACTGGCGAGTTCAGGATTGTTCTGCAGTTCGGCACCGGTCAACATACCGGGAATCGCCGAACGTTCGGTCTTATCGAATTTCTCACCGTCGACATCCAGCCCTCTGCAGCATCTCCAATCTGCCGGCTTTCTAACGGGTTCGAGATTCTCTCATCAGGATCCCATCGAATCGGTGAGTCTACTTTTTTTTTGTCAGCGGGTCTCATCGATTTACGTCAAGACGATAATCCTTGTATTTGGGCCGAGCCCGTTATTTAATAAATAAATCAATCAATAATCCGGAACCGTTAAAAAGAAATCACCCCCTTCTTTCAGACGATGCCGTTTATGAACCAAGTGTCGGATCCGTTTAGCAATCATATTTCTCAGCTTAGCAGTTCGACGTCGAAGCTGAGCGGTTTCAACAGTAGTCTATTCGATTTCGCGAGCCAAGGAATGTCTCCGTCTCGGACTCAGCCACACCCGGCCTCGCCTCTTGTCAATGCCTTCTCCCTTAGTCCGAGCAATACCGGATCTCTGTCAGAGGTTGGTGACAATTATTCAGGCTTCGACTGCTTCTCGCGTTTAATCCCTCGTCGTACTAAAATAACCGATTAACGAACTCGATGTGATCGCAAAGTTTTTTTTTTCGAAGCGTATTCTTTCAATACCGCTCGATATCATTCGCCATTGATTTTCTACGTATCGTTTCATAGGCACGAAAAGAAATGATAAAATAGAAGAAAAAATATAAAAGAATACAGATTATAGATATTAGTTTACTTCTTGTGCGAATTGGCATAAGATTGAGGCGGTCTACGTGGAGCAATTTTACAGTAAATTTTTTTTTTTTCTGATGAACATTTTTTTGTAAATATCAGGCAAAAGATTTGTAATTTTAATATCTTAGTAGAAAGCATTTGTCAGAAGGGAAAGCTTACGATTGCTCTGAGCAAAATATTCGCAGCCATTATTCGGGTTTCGGCTGCATCGTGTCTTTTCAATCCCTCATCGTACTGTCGACGAAGCAATCACACGCGTGTCGAATGATAAGTTACAGGTTCAAAGATTGCGCGAGGAGTTGACGTCCAGCCGGGCTCAACTGGCGACCTGGGACGAGCGAATAAATCAGGCTCGAGCGGCGTGCGCCGCGTGGCATTTGGAGAGCGAGGAAGCGAAACGGAAAGCCTCAATTGCCGAACAACAGCGGGACGAGGTGAGTTCGAAACGACCGCTCTTGTCCGACGACAATCCCCTCTCGTATATAAGTTTTACGAGAGACACATTCGCTTTCAGGCACTGCTGCAGGTGAAGGCGCTGAGAGTGGAGAACGAGGCGTCGGGCGGCGGTCCGTATCTTCACACACTGAGAAGAACGAGCGAGCTGAGATCGCTGTCGATAGCAACGCTCAAGTCGATTCAGTCACAGCTGCGCCTCGATCTCGAGGAGGTGGAAAAGGTAAAGCAAAGTTCTCACTCGGGCTTGAACAGCTGGTACATACAACGATTTTCAAACTACTTCTAACGCGAACCACTAATGCACTAGTAAAAAAAAAATAAAAAAAAATTTAAAGAATAAACCGAGACACAGAGAAAGTGAGAGATGGCGAGAGACAAAAAAAATGTCTCGGAATAGGGATAACACTGTAGCCTAGCTGAGTTGTTGGGATTCTAGGTGCTGTACAGGGAAACGGCAAACAAGTGCATGGTTTGCGAGGAACAGAATCGAACAGTGACTCTGTCACCGTGCAACCACTACGTGGTGTGCTCGACGTGCGCTCCGAGTCAACGCGAGTGTCCGTACTGCCAGACTCCCGTTGCCTCCACCAGTTAGGTCCCAATGACTTTACTCGTGTGCTTCTGTCGTTAGCGGTATTCGCTAACTGCCGGAGGGAGGACGAAAAAAAAAAAAAAAAAAAAAACTCACGGATCGAGGAAGCTACCCCATCTGTATGTAGTCAGAGGACAACAAATACGATTCTGTAAGTCACTTATTCTTCCTCGAAAGCGACATCCGATCTTCACAGCCGCCACCAGCAGGATCACGTGCGACTCGTGAAAAGAGAAACAGCCTTTTTTATACTAACGCTCTTTTTTCTATTTTTGTTTTTGTATTCGGGGCCGAACAATTGCTCCAGTCTCGAATTATATGAAAAAAAAAAAAAAAAATGTAAAGTTTGATGTCTAAGAGAATTAGATACCTGAGGAGTTATAGTGTATAGGTAAACGCAACAAATTTATTCCGCGATTCAGTGTGGCGTCTTGGAGTCTAGGTACGCGAGCCGTGCAACGAGTATCCCTCGTTTATGTGGTTTAACGATATAATAAATAAATGTAAAAAAAAGATTTTCCATTGAGACACTGCTATCGAGTTGATCGGGCAGTTGTCCAAGTATTATGTAAAGGGAGGTTTACGGGACTGTGGGCGTCTCGAAAAATTTCAAATTTCGGCCGAGATTGTCAGTGACAGATTTTTTTGTGGGAAAAAGGTAAAAATCTCAGTGAGCAAAGTACGCGTCTCGAGGTCACTTTTACTATTCGATAAACTAAAGACTTGTGTTCGAGAAATCGAAAAAAAAATAGTTGTGTTCTAGCTTTTACATCGTTAGGCGGTAAGATTAGCGCTTACAAATCCGAGAGAGTCGAGACCCGGGAAGTTTTTTGAATTTAATCAAAACGTAGCTGATAATTAATTAAAATCGATGATGAGTAAATAGTTATTGCTAATGAATCCTGCACCGATAACGGGACACTCGTCGCACGGCACGTCGAAGCGTATTTTTTATTAAATTGCAGACAAACTTGTCTGACAAAATATATCTAACCGTACTAAATAATCGGCTCTACAGAAAAAAAATTTCCAATTTTAAGAAAAATGATGATGCAGTTGTTAACCACTATATGATAATACGTATAAGGAATTTAAAACAAGTGACTAGGATAGTTAGGACAACGTTATCAAATTCTTTATTCATAGTAATAAAGTGTTACGCAAGCAACAATATTCTTTTTTTTTATAAATATAATTTCAATTATATATGCGCGTCTGTTGTGACATTGTGTTTTAGTCTGTAATAACCCGGCGAGGAAATAGAGTCGTTGCGTAAAGTGTCATTTGATCGCGATTAGTCACCGCATCCCCCTCAAGTTGCAAAATTCCGTTCGAGGTATTAACGCTAAATGGCAGCTTCCATTTTTGTTTCACAATCGATCGACCCACGGCAGAAAATCGGTTTTCCCCACTTTCTGTCAAACTGTCGTCGATATTGCAGTATCAACAAAATGAGGCCAAAAAAAGATTTTATTAGGTCAGCTTTTTATTACATATTGAACTACAAAGATAAAGTAACGATAATATCCCCCCCTATGGTACGAACGTTCGTTGTATGATTTGTCCATGAGTGTAGAGTGGAGTGAATATTTAATTTCGTGATTATTTTCATTCAGCTGCAGCACAAGTCGAAGAAGCGCTGTGTGATAGATTCACTCAATCGTGTAACTAAAAAAGAACAAGAAAAAGAAGTCTTATTTTCGAATACCAACAGCGTGACTACCATAAAGACGAGAAAATAAATTTACAAAGCACGATCTAGACTATAATGAATTTAGTGCTATAAAAAAATGCATTGCGTCAAATGCATTTACATCTGTGTATTTCCTGTGCAAGTGAGCTGTCTATACTCGATGAAGAAATTAGTCGGGGGGTTTGTTTACATTGCGAAGAGAAAAAAAAATGTTTAACGAGCTCGACGTGATCGCAAAGTTTCTTTTTTTCGAATCATATTCTTTCAATACAGCTCGACATTATACGCCATTGATTTTTTACGTATCGTTTAATAGTTACGAAAAAGAAAAGAAGAAAAAAAATGAAGAATAAAATAAATTTAAAAAAACTAGATTATAGATATTAGTTGTACCTCTCGTGCGAATTGGTATGCGTTTGAGGCGGTCGGCGCGGAGCAATTCGTTGTTTGTTTCCGTTTCTGTGAATCATTGAATGGAAGGAAGAAAAAAATGGCCTAGTAGAAAGCATTTGTCAGAAGGAAAACCTTACGATCGCGCTGAGCAAGAAAGGTAGTGGGGATGAGAGAGAGAGATACTCTTTTAGTATAATTAATATAAAGAAAAAAAAACAAACAATACAAACTTATAATGTTATTTTACTTGTACTGGTAAACGATATGAATATTAATGATAATATTGAAATTAAATTATTGTAAAAGCAAACAAATTTAGATACGAATAGGGTAATAGGAGAGTTAACGAAGTGGTGGATTATTATAGTGGCTCATCGCTACGAGAGAATGTCGCGTACTCCAAAATATTTCTATACTACTGCCCAAATTGTTGGTTTAGTGAATTGTTTGTCATACGATAGAATTTTTCTCTTACTCTCCGCGCTTTGGGACGAGTTCCGGTGCCGCTTGCCGCGCGACCCTCCTGGTTTTGTCCGTTTTACACAAACATTGACTTAACACGTCTCGTTCTCCGTCGTCGGGTACGACACGGAATCTCAAATCAAAAAAGGACTACACACATTTAAAGAAAAATGTGCTGCACAATTTGTTAATTTAATAAAATCGTTTTGTCATCTATTTTTTAATTAAGAGAAAAAAAAAGTTTTTTCTACTCGATAGCCTAATAAACTATAACTGTACATGGAGGAAGGGGACAAAATATTACACATCACGCTAACGACCAACTTCTCTAGAACACTATAGGGGAAAAAAAATGTAAACAAATTTCGATACTACGCAACTACCTGTAATGCCAGTTTATTACGGTTGCACAAAGTAAACCAACAATAGGGCAGGCCAAATTAAAATCAATATACTATATTTTTGACAAACTACAAGCATACAACAAATACAAAAAAATACGTTGCAATTGTTCCGTATGCGCGAATGATTCTTTTCAGCCATGTAAAACTCTGCTCTCTCCGACACTTCGAATGGACCATATACAATATTGTATACCGTGGGCAATGATTGATCGTTCTACAAAAAAAAATAAAAAATAATAATAATCGTTTAACACAACGCCTGTGAATTTATCGTCTAACAGAGTACAATGTTTGCTGATATTCGGAGAGAGCGCGCAGTTAGTGGAAGAATCGTTCGCGCATACCGTGCAAATGATCTTACACATAATCACTAGGCTATTGTACGATGAATAGATTATGCGAAGAAGGAATAGTATTATATAACATCGGGGGAAAAAAATAATAAATAAAAAAAATACAAACAAAATAATACCGGACATTTGTATAAGAAGAATCGATAGCTGAAGATACTCTGTATAAATGAACGGAAAGAAATTCATATTATCTTTAATCAATCCGACTTTTTAAAATATATGGACTATAAAAGATTGTTACTCCGAGTATCAATATGCGTTCACAGAGAATACCTTGAACACGAAAAAAGCAAAAAAAAAAAAAAAAAAACTTTCTTAGATAGCGAAAAACCTTGTTTGCGACTACGGCTGCGACCGCGATTCACCACGTCGATAGTCGCACGATAACAGCACCGCAAGCGAGACTCTAATTACAAAGCGATTTGATCAAATATTGTCCGTGCGATAAGTCCTGCTTTGTGTCCTGCTGCACAACAGAATCTGTAAACGGGCCAATCGTACCGGAGTATGTGCCAAAACGCGGCGAATTACCGAACGCACTTTGACCCTCTGTACGACAAGAATTTTTTTTTTTATATTAAAAAAAAATAGAAATTACGAAATCCACGCGAAGTAAGTCATATTCGAATTTTGGAACCTCTCGATGTATTACGAATCTCCTGTCCGTGTAATAACTATTCGTTGTTAAAACAGTAGCTTCGACGAGAATATCGCGGACCTCGTGGTCGTGGATGTAGGACGAAGCGGATCTTCTGTACAGTTGTTACTCTGTGAATGTAGTTGCTCGTCATTGAGTCTGGCTTAATTCAACGCCGATAAAAGAAAAAAAAAATAGACCCTAAACGCGTTGATCAAAGTAAGAGATATAAAAATTGTATACGGTCCCTTTCAAACGATTATCGAAAGTAACGATGTTCTGTGCACGCTAAGTGGGAAATATTTAAAAAAACAATATAGAGTTCCGTCAGATGTTTTTCAGCTTCTATTGAGACTCTGCATATCTCGAGGAGCCGGCGAGTCAAGTCGCTCTTTGTAACAAATATTTTTTTTACTCGAGAAACCCCTTTTTAATACAATTTTTTCATCGCCTCCCCGCCGCGTGCGGCAATCGACGCGGGGGTGGAGAGCCAGGGACAAATAATTGCGAGAGTGCAGGGTTCAATAGAAAAAAAAAAAAAAAAAAAACCACCCATGACAACTATTTTTACGATATTATCGACAAAACCGTCTTCCGGAACAATAATGATGAATGATGATTACGATGACGATAATGAGACGAACGCGTCTGTTATAGCCTAAAGCGCCCACCGTAGAGTGAGAGAGAAAGAAAATTTTGATTAAACAAAGAATTAAAAGACAATTATTTATAACGTAATCGGTTAAGCTTTGAGATCTTGGCCGTGGCCCTTCGACGCGAGCGGACGACGAAGTTGACTTATTTGGCATATAGATTGATGAAGAAAAATTAAAAAGTAACAGACAAAAAAAAATACTATATCCGTTATACTATTTAGCTTGCGGTGTTGAGAGCAATGTGCTATATATTGTAAAAGGATATTTAATTATTGTAGATCCTGTTGTACGATCGCGGTGCGAGAAAAAGTTAAAAAAAGAATAAATTCGAGTACACTGTAAATGTGGCAGGGCCAGCCTTTGAGTTATAGGAGAAAATCAAATTTTACGTATAATTAACGTTCGTGCGGTGGAAAGCACAGTTCGCGCCTCCGTTCGTACAACAGGCTCCCGAACCATACGGGTTGGTTGTAGCGACAGTGGCTCATTTTCTTTTATTTACGCGTTATCGAGTTGCTGCAACGATTGTTTATAATCCACGGTAAATAAATTATTGAAACAAAAAAAAAAACAAAAAATTCTACAAACGATGCGAAACTCGATCGGAGTTTGTTTTGTCAAAGTTCACTGAACAATGTACAATTCCACTGTTTGCAACCATCCTCAGAAATGATACAATAATGTGTACGAGGATAGTCTAGCTATTGCGCAATACTAATGATAATAGTCTGTAACACATTGTTTTTTTTTATTTCAATTAAAAAAAAAAAATAGAGTTCCACGGTTATTTGTCGTTCTGGTTGTGGTTACTTCTACACTCTGTACGCCTGTAATGAATTCATAAATCATATCATGACTCTGGTATTGTTCGAGTTTTGTACGTTTTGAAAATTTATCCTTGCGGTATAAATAATCGAGTGAAAATTGTCCGATCAGTTGTTTGTCACGTCAACGCGCTTGTTTTGAATTATTGAAAAGCTATCGATCCGTCGCTCTATTCCAGCGCGAACCGAACGTAAAATTACGGCGAATAATGCTTTATGCGTGACCTTTTCTCTACTTCCTTTATAAACATGTGTACAGTCTTGCGTAAAGAACTAAGACTATACCGAGTTGCAGCAACATGTTTTATTATTATTATATATTTTTGTTTTATTAAAGGAAACGACTGTAGCAAATTCTAATGAATGTCAGTACAAATTGAATAATAATATGAAGAGAGAAGCACCGAATAATGTGTGGAAGATGATGATGATGAAAAAAGAAAACATAAAATCGTTGGCAACCCGTATTTTTGGCAATACAGAAGAAAGATAAGCTCGTATAGTAATGTACACGTATTAAACAAGTAGCCGATGGTGGTCGCTGAACCAATAAGCCATTTATTCGTTTTAATATTTTCTCGACGACTGAAAGTTTAAACAAATTGATAATGATAATAATTATCTTATATGACATTACATAATTCGTAGAACGAATTTTCATTATTGCTTCTCATGCTAATAAACTAGAAAATGTATTATAGATATTGTCAATCAATAAATTATAACGAATTTAAAATAAAATAAAGAAAAAAAGACTATTCATTTATTGGGTGGCGCGTGGGTGTCCGAGCGCTGCGATTCTACGCAAAAAACTACAGCGCATCGGTAAGGTCTACAGTGAAAATAGACGAAAAAAAAACTGAATAAAGCTACGAATAGTTTCTAGCTCGACATATTACTTCCATCGGGATGGACGCCCGATGAGCTTCGTGCTCGGGATCGAAAGAAGCGAAGAACTTTCGGGTAACGTGAAAAGCGCTCCAATAGTTGATCGATCGATGAACTAATCGCATGTCGCGTTACATACGCGACGGCCGAGGACCGACCAATCAGAGACGGGCTCTCGTGCGCGGTGCGCGCGGCATTATTTTTGACATTTATTCGTTTTTATATTTCCTCGACGACTGAAAGTAAAAAAGAATTAATCATGGTAATAATTATTTTGTACGACATTACGTAATTCCTTGAACGACTTTGCGATATCGCTTCTCATGCTAATAAACTAGAAAATGTATCATAGATAATATCAATCAATAAATTATAACGAATAGAGAATAAAATAAACAAATAAATGCATTCTTTGAGTGGCGCGTGGGCGTCCGAGCTCTGCGATTCTGCGCAGAAAGCTGCAGCGCAGCAGTAAGGCTTCTACAGTGAAAGTAGGCGAAAAAAAAACTGTGAATAATGCGCTACGAATAGTTCCGAGCTCGATATATCACTCCCATCGAGATAGACAGACGATTAGCGTCGAGCTCGAAATTGAGAGGAGAGGAAAACTTTCGGACAATGTGAAAAGCGCTCGGATAGTTCACCGATCGATGAACTAATCACACGTCGCGTTATATACGCGACGGCCGAGGCTCGACCAATCGGCGACGAGCTCTCGTGCGAGGTGCGCGCGCCATTATTTTTGCCGCCATCCGGTATTGCCCTCCCCCCACCACAGCGACTAGCCGACATCACGACACCCAGCCACTCTCACGTTCATACATCAGTTGCAAGTCGTTACTCCGAGTGTCTTCTATCAGTCTAACAATCGTCCGGAAAAACAATCACAAACAGGTAACAAAAATATCGATGCTTGTCGCTAAAACCATCTCAATTCCGTCGCCGCGTGTCCCGCGAACATTTCCACGCGATCGGAGACCACGGTTTCACGTGCAATAGACAGAAATACCGAAAACGCTCCGGTAGCGTCTCCCACGCAATGAAAAATACATGTACGCTGTCCGCCATTTTAGGCATTTACTCGCTTTTGGAGGGAAATTTTTCCACGTTTCGCTGCACACTTTTCTTTTTTCCGACGCACCAAATCGCGACTAAAAACACTTTTCCGTATCCGCGAGTTGTCGAAAATCGCGCAATCGTACGTTAATTAATCGACTCATATATTTTTTTTGTTGTTTATTTACAGAAATGGCACGTACAAAGCAGACTGCCCGTAAGTCCACCGGAGGAAAAGCTCCGAGGAAGCAGTTGGCGACCAAGGCCGCTCGTAAGAGTGCGCCGTCCACGGGTGGTGTCAAGAAACCCCATCGTTACAGGTAAAACTCCATCCCTTGTAAACATTTGAAAATTGCCTATAAAAAAAAAAATATTTAATATTTGATATTTATTGAAATTCGCAGGCCCGGTACCGTAGCTCTCAGAGAAATCAGAAGATACCAGAAGAGTACCGAGTTGCTGATCAGGAAGTTGCCCTTCCAGCGTCTGGTTCGTGAAATCGCGCAGGACTTCAAGACCGACCTTCGCTTTCAGAGCGCGGCCATCGGAGCCCTCCAGGAAGCCTCCGAAGCCTACCTCGTCGGCCTCTTCGAGGACACCAACTTGTGCGCGATCCACGCGAAACGCGTCACCATCATGCCAAAGGACATTCAATTGGCGCGACGAATCCGCGGCGAGCGCGCTTAAACGGCCGCGAAACGAGAACAGCATCGATATATCCATTTATTCACCCTTGTCTCGTGTTTGAAAACATTGTCCTCTCAAATATTACAGAATTTCGTTTGCGTTCTCTGTATACGAAGGATTTATGAAATAGTTATCACTGCCAATGCACTCAACCGGCACATTCGATTAACCGTTAAAAGAAACGAAAAAAACAAACAAACAAAAAAGATCGAGCACATTTGATGCCCATTATTATTTGGCATGTCTCTTGCTCACCGCTCGAAACGACGCGAAGCTCTGTCATCTTTCTCAACGATTGCAACGGGCAACGTTAAAATCGGCTCCGGCCGATCGCCGTTGCCTCTAGAGAATCTCAACGAAAGACCGAGTGGGCTTCGTCAGATCGGGATCGTTCTTTCACCGCGAGATCGAGTCTCTCTGTTGGCATTGAAGAATCGTTTTCGAATGGAAAAAGATCGGGCCGTTCAAAATTGATTCTTATGTACAAATAGAGTATACTTAATATTATTTAGAAGTTAGACTAGTTGTTTAAGATAAATAACTTAACTGCATTTCAATCGTTTTTTCAATAGCCTTAACTGCGGTCGCTTAATCGCCTCGGTTTTCACTTGTTTCCAAGTGTTTCAAAGCAATTCGTGAAGCGTAAATCTTCAAAGTGTAGAGAAAAAAAAAAGAGATGACATCATATTTAATCCTGGGCGCTACTCGTCATTTTTTTACGTTCTGGAAGGCAATCGTAAATCCATTCCAATTAACAGTAAAAAAGAAACCCCCCCCACTTTAATTTGTGTGCAATCTTAGTGGCTCACGTTTAACCAATGTTCCCAGGTGAATAAGATTACGTTCGAAGACAAAAAAATTTTTATATCGTTCAGCGATGATGACGCCATAAAGAAAACAAGAAAAAAATAATCAACTTACTCGTCGAGTTTCTCGAGAGATAAAGCTCTGTAATTTTTAATGCCCACTCAATTGATATGTAATATTGTGTACTATGTAGAAGACACTTTAAATATATCAACAAGTACATAACAACAAAAAAACGCGACTCATTGTTTGATTCCGATACCCACTATAGTTACGTTAAAATCGCGCCTTAATTAGCGAGTCCCGCATTAATCGGCAAGTAGCGTCAGAATCTTAGTGGTTCACGGTTGATCGATATTCCCAGGTGTAAAAGATTACACTTCAAAACAAAAAGTTTTATGTCGTTCAGAGATGACGCAAATAAATATCAACATATTCGTCGAGTTTCTCGATACGAGAGATAACGAACTCTAATTTTTAAAGCCCGCTCAATTGATATGCAACATTGCGTGCTGTGTAGAAGCAGCTTTGAATATATCAACAAGTACATAACAAAAAATAAAAACGTGACTCATTGTTTGATTTCAAGTGACCGCTATCGTTATCTTTATCTCTGTACGAATCTCGCCCTAATGAGCGAGGCTCGCATTAATCGGCAAATGGCGTCGTTCTAACCTCTCCCGTTACGATTGCTCGGACCTAGAATCGTCGAGCCCGAACCCGAGATCATAGAAAACAATAAATATGCATGAGTCATGATCTCCAGGAGCCGCGAGTACCTGGAAAGGATGTCGATCGAATATTCAATAGTCGTTTCCGCCATTTGCAATTTCACGGAGGCACAAAACCTCTTGAAACAATAATAATAATAACAACGAACAATGTGGATTTTACGCGTCGGATATTTTTTGCCGCAACCTCGGGAGAGAGCAGCGTCGATGAGCGAGGAGATATTCGTGTCACCTACTTTTATCGTTACGACGCGGTTATAACTCGAGAGCTATCCTGCAAAGGTAATCGGCATTTCATATGTTATCTTAGATAAAGCTGCATCGGGTTCGTTGTGTTCGTAACCTGGCCCCGCTCGAGAGCGATATTTTCCGGGAACGTCGAGGCTAGTCCCGTCGGCGTATTTCGCGACACGGTCGAGTATCATCTTGGAATTGGGTAGTACAACGTTTCGTGTATAAAAAATGACAAGTGCACGTTAAGCTCTCGTCCGTGGGACGTGCGGCGAAGGTGTGTGCGTGCGCGCGCACGAGTGTAAGTGCTAGATGTTGTACTTAGCGGTTAGTGTAACGAGCCAATGGTCTCTCTCGTCTCACGGACAGAGGCAGATAGTCGAGACGCGATTGGTCGAAAGCTCCCGCGGGCTTACGTTGCTCCTCTCGATTCAATTCGTAGGGGGTAGGGACAAGGGAGCCTCGACTGCTCTCTCAGAAGAGCGTCCACTGCCATCGAAGTACAAGGAGTCCGTAGTACCTATCTCGATTATATTCGTGAAATTTTGCGCGCGTCAGAGGTGAGTGCTAAAATAAAATATCGTCCCATCGCGTTCGTCTCGAGGCGCGGAGCGTTTTGAGTACACCGACGACCGTGCGACGATTCGGCTCGTGCGTAAAAACGTGAAAAATTCCCCGTCGCTTTCGCGGACCCGTCCTGTGTGTTTCTGCCGCCACCATTTTGTAATTGTCGTTTGGAGGGAATCGTCTGTCCGCCCGGATCACGGCTGACCGCGCTTCGCGACTCTCCTTTCCCACCCGAGGGGACACGTGATGAAGAGCCGAGGTGTCATAGTTTACGGACGAAAATTAACGCGTTATCTCGCTGGATCGACGAGAGAAACCGATCGGCGATGGGAATTCCCGTCGAGACCGTGGAAAAATCGCAATCGTTTTTGGAGTTTTTGTTTGCTCTCTGTCTCAGGTAGACAGGACGAACGCGAGTTTGTTCCATTGCGCAACTCGACCGATTCCCCGTTGCACGGTTCCGCTGCACTCCCCCCCTCCCCTCCGCGTCCAGCGAATGAAATCTCGACATCCCCACTCCGCCGCCCCCAGTCACTCTCCACTCGCCGCTCGTAACGTTTCACTCTAATTATCGCGTGCGGATTCAATTGCTCGCTGTGGCGAAATAACTTACGTGCCTCCCTCATTTTTTGTTACTTTGTTTATTTTTTTAAATCTTTCGCCCAATCTTCGTAACCGCGGCGCTGTTCATGCGTGCGATAAAATTATTGTACATTAATACGAGTTTTCGGAGTTACAGATTGAACAATGGCACGTACCAAGCAAACGGCTCGTAAATCAACGGGAGGAAAGGCTCCGAGGAAGCAGCTCGCCACCAAGGCGGCTCGTAAGAGCGCGCCTTCCACCGGTGGTGTCAAGAAGCCCCATCGTTACAGGCGAGCGAAACTCCCATTTTTGTTTTTTGTCGCTTCATTGAGGCGGGCATTAATTTAAAAACTGGTCGTTTTTTAATATTTTTTTAACGCGGGTATTAGAAGAACGAGGTCGAGTATTTACACACGAGTAGTACAAGGTTTTATGAAGTTTGAATTTTGTTTTTATTGAAAAATATCAACCAACAGTGGAGTTATTAAAAATTAACAATTAAATAAAATCTGTTCATGCGATTGAGTTGAAATTTGGACATCTTTGATTATTTTCTATCTAATGACGGGATGATTTTTAAAAAAGTACATTTATTTAATAACAATCGATTAAGGCCGTTTGTTATAAACAAATAAAAAAATAAATTGACATTTTATAAAATCACTCCGTCATTAAATAAAAAATGTTACAATCTGCCCCAATATCAACTCAATCGGGCAAATAGATTTTGAGACACGATGTCGGTTGTTATTTGTTAATTGTTAATACCGTTGTTAATCGATTATTTTTCAATAAAAACAAATCAAACTTCATGACACTTGTACTGTGAGTAAAAACGTGTCCTTATAATATAAGCGTTAAAAAAACCGACCTATTCTTTTTGGAGCAAATCCTCATGCTAGCGCCTTAATAAACTTCGGTGTCGAATGACTAATAAATTGTTATCGCTCGTTGCAGGCCCGGTACCGTAGCTCTTCGTGAGATCAGAAGATACCAGAAGAGTACCGAGCTGTTGATCAGGAAGCTCCCGTTCCAGCGTCTGGTTCGTGAAATCGCTCAGGATTTCAAGACCGATCTCCGTTTCCAGAGCGCCGCCATCGGCGCCCTCCAGGAAGCTTCCGAAGCCTATCTCGTCGGTCTCTTCGAGGACACCAACTTGTGCGCTATTCACGCCAAGCGCGTAACCATCATGCCGAAAGACATCCAGCTCGCCCGGCGAATCCGCGGAGAGCGCGCTTAAGCGGATCATATCTCTAACCATCATACATTACCGTTTACTATTATTAATTATAAAATATCCATAGTAATAATACTTCACGATATGGATGAATCACGTTCATTCCGGTTCATTGTAAGCATTGTTTTTAACGACCCTCGAACGCGGGGCGCGTAGCTTCATTGTCGGTAGTGGAATATTGTGAATATGTTTTCTTCTGATTTTTTTTTATTTCACAAATCTCTTATTGCGCAAACATGTAAGAGCGATTATGTTCAAAGTCTCACTGAAGGACTTTTCAATCCTCGACGAGGGGTATTAATTCGGCAATTTGATTTCTTTTCTCTTTGGAATTGACGATGGCGGCTGCTTATTATTTTCTTTCCGATGATTGGCACTGACAGTCTTTACGACTCTTCTCATATATATTTTTTTTTTTTTAATTCTCCATTAACTATCATCAACGTCGTAATCATCTCAGCATCATCATTTTCATACTTATAATCTTACGCACCATAGAGAATGTGCATTAGAAAGTAAGAGCGAATTTTTCTATAGTAATCCAGTAAGGATAGGTCTGTGTCAGGCTGGCTCTTTGGTTGTAACGAAATGACGTAAATCGGATGGCAAGTATTCATTATCTTTTGTGTGGAGAAAGTTTCATAAATAAAAATGACAAATTCTGAGGACATCGGGCGTTAGTTTCGTTGACTCAATACAACCTTGCGTAGATCGAGGGAAGGGGAGGGAGATCGGTGAGCGGGGACAATAATTCGAAGCAAAATCAATTACTGTACCGCATGTTTATTTCAGGAATGAGCAAAAAAACAATCTAGCACTGCTACAAAAGTTTCATGAAATAAATCGTTGGTCCAGCTTATAGATAAAAAACTATCGGCTATAAAATTATCGAGAATCGCTATATTTTTTTTAATTGAAATTACGTAAATCGGATGACAAGTATTAATTATCTATTGTGTGGTGAAAATTTCATAAATAAAAATGACAAATTCTGAGAACATCTGCGTTAGTTTAGTTGACTCATTACCGCTTTGTATAGATCGAGTAAAAAGAGGCGGGAGATTGGTGAGTGGCGACAATAATTCGAACCAAATTTAATTACTGTACCACATGTTTATTTCGGAATGAGTAAAAAAAAAAACAAACAATAATGCAATGTCGCAAAAGTTTTATAAAATTAATCTCTGGTCTAGGCGAGAGATATAACGGATATAAAATTATCGAGAAACGCTAGGTTTGTTTTGTTTGATATGACGTCAATCGCATGACAAATATTAATCATCTAGTGCGTACAGAATGTTTCATAAATAACAATGACAAATTCTAAGGATATCCGCGTTACTATCGTCGACTCGATACCACTTTGCATAGATCGAGTGAACAAAAGATGATTCGAAACACAATCAATTACTGTACCACATGTTTATTTCAAGAATTAGCAAAAAAAAAAACAAAACAAAAATGCAATGCTGGAAAAATTGCTTGGTCTAGTCGAGAATATACCGGATATAAAATTATCGAGAATCGCAACATTTTCGTTGTTGAAATGACGTAAATCGGATGACAAGTATCAATTATCTGTGTGCGAAGAATGTTTCATGAATAAAAATGACAAATTCTGAGAATATCCGCGTTAGTTTCGTCGACTCGACACCACTTTGCATAGATCTAGTGAAGAGGAGGGAGATCGATGACTAAGGACAATAATTACAAACAAGATCAATTACTGTACCACATGTTTATTTCAGGAATGAGCAAAACGAAAAAAAAAACAATAATGCAATGGCTGCAAAAGTGTTACGAAATCAATCGTTGGTCTAGCCGAGAAATACACCGGATATAAAATTATCGCGAATCGCTATATATATATATATTTTTTGTTTCATTAAATAATCAATGCGCCAATACAAGATGCGTGAGCGATTGCACAGTTTCGAGAGTTCACTAATTATCAATCTTAGACCGACGCGAAATTCTTGATTTTTTTTCTTCTTCTTAATAATCGATTACAATTGCCGGAGTCTCAGTTTACGCCGCAGTAATAAAATACCTCATCTGTGTCTTGTCCATGAAAGAGGCGACTCGAACGCGAGTCTCGCTCTCTTCTCACTCGACGACAGATTCTGACAAAGTGTATATATCTACAAAGCTGCTACAGTTACAGAGGCGAAGACAATTTTATTTTACATAATCGTATCTTCACTTAATATCGTTAGACAGTTATATATATTTACAAAAGTCCTGCTGCATCGAACCGCCCAGCCGAGCTTCGACGAGCTTGCGCGTTTCCATTTGCTACACACGTTGACGATAATAAGATTTGACGACAGATAATCGGTAAAACGCCGTCCATGCAGATTTTTAATATCAGAGATTTATCATCCACGGTGGGGAGAGGAAACGGCGCAATTACAATCGATTGTGGTTGTTGTTGCCGGTGGCGAGACCTCGCACCTGTCGTCTAGTCCTAGTCGAACAGAGTCAACAACTTCTCGTTACGCCCAAGCTCGATGTAAACACTTAAACGGAACCATTCTATGCTGTGCGCTACAAATCGAACGTACACAAAAAAAACAAATCTATGCAGTACTCTACGGTACATCGATCGTCGAAGCTTTGATGGCTGCATGCTTGATAAAAAAATGTGTGTATCAAAGAGTTTGTACTTTTTTTTCGAAACGCGGTACAACGAGTGGGCCAATTTATTCAAAGTCGAATATAAAAATTAATATTACTAAATTACTCGTCGTATTATTCGACTATGTACAAAAATATTATTAACTTCGAACTGGTCCATGTTTTTTTTTTTTTTCGTTAATTCTCAAATTGTCGATAATGATATTATCTTCCACTAAAAACTAGTATTACGATACGCGAATTAAAAAAAAAAATGACACAAATTTTTCTACGTGTTACAATAAATTAGAAATTGTATCTAACGAAGCGGCGCTCGAATACTCCTACAGATGAAATTTTCGTGCTTCTTGTTTGTTTTTTTTGTAAGCGGACGAAAAAGCCAGCACCGCGCGACCGGTGCTCGACGCGTACAAAAAAAAACGAAAAAAAAATCGTAGCCGCGATTGCAACATTAAATTGAGTCGTAACGACCGAGTCACTGCAGTTGTAAGAGTATCGCGCCGATCTCCCGGTGAATACACGAAGGTGGAAGAGCAAAACTGGATTCGTTAAATGAGGAAAACTTATTATCACGATATGCGGAAGCACAACCGGCGTGTTTGTAAAGTAAGTACGGAGTATCGGGCGATAGCGTGTGACGTGCGATTCTCGGTTTCCGTGTCAATTAACTTCCGCACGCCGACGGCGAATAATTTTTTTTTTTTTTTTTCTTCGAGAATCGCAGATACACGATTATCCTCAGAGTTCGTGCGAGACGAAAAAAAGAACGCAACGTACAACGAAAGGGACAAATCCTACACATTGAAGTTGCGTTACCTGTACAGATCCCGTACAGCCTGTTCTTCTCGCGATGCGTTGCGGCGGGCGTTCAGCTTATTCTCCAGGGCCTGCGTTGAGAAAGAAATGAAAAAAATTATTAGTAATTGTCCCGTTCTGTATCGACGGACCTCGCAGCGCGACAATCCGTTGCATGCGGTAAGAGGCAGAAAAAAAAATAAAGAGCTGGGATTAACAGTCACAAAAGCCGGCGCACGCAAAAGTGCACGTGGATGATTTTCGTGGGCGAGAAGCTGAACGAGCAAGCGAACACAAGAAAAACCATAAATAAGACCTGTGTATTAAAGAGGCGAAAGGCTCGAACGGATCAACGAGAAGGATGTTTGCCGGGGGTTGGAGACTCTGTCAGCACTTGAACAGCTTGGGTTGTTGGCTAATACATTGAACCGAAGGTGATTCACCGGTGTACGGCGCCGTATCGTTTTTTCGTCCACCGGGACAAGAGCACTTGACTCTTCTACAGTCCATGCAGACCCACCTGTCGATCTACCAAAACACCGACTACGTAATACGAGAATGGTGCGAGAAACTCTGGCTCTACGGGAAACGGTGAGCAACGGATTCGGGGAAAATATCGCCCTGACGATATCTGCACGAGACTAAATTTCATCGAGCTATAACGACGGGGATTTTTGGAGAATAAAATTGTACAAGCGAACAATTATTTTTTCTTCCTAGTGCAGTGCATTGACAGAGCTTTGCCGAAGATGAAATTTGATGTCGCGCTGATATCTTCGGGACCATGGAAAGATTACGCTGAAGATCTCTGCACGACACTAATTTCATTAAGTTAGAACGACAGTGTTTTGCATCGCACAAACTTCGCTCGGGGAAGTTTGCTTGAAAAATAAAATTCTGCGAGTGAAGAATTTTTTTTTTTTTTTTTCAAGCAGTGCATTGACGTAGACTTGCCGAAGATGAAATTTGATGTGCAGATATCTTCAGGGCCATGGGAAAAGCGAGTCGGGGTTCGGATAACACGATCATAATACAAAGGACAAAAAAAAAGAATTTGATTAAAAATAGCACAAAGACTCAGGGATTCACAGTGCTCGTGCTAAAAAAAAGAAAGCTCCGAAAACTTTTTAATAACTTTACACGATAGAGATAAACCGTTCGTGCTTTAATAACATAAAGCACGCTTCGATACTTTACTCACCCCAACTTTTCTCATCAAATCCCCGATCATGTTCATCGCCAGTATCCTGGTCGAAGGCGTGAGTGGCACGTTCATGTTGTTGTTGTTATTGTTGTTGCCGATCACGCCCCCTACAACGCCGTTTCCAACTAATTGGCAAATAGGAATAACAAGCTTATTAACTATCAGGTGTGGAACAGGTGACGTCGATAGGTCTCGTACAAAAATAAGTAAATCAAAAATAATAACACTAATTAGTTTAACTCTATCCCGAAAAAATGTTACATACATGCCGAACGTTACCCAAAGCATCTCATGCAAATTACTGAAATGAAACAGATGTTTTTAAAAATAATATGTTTCTTTATTAAATTACAAAAGAAAATCGTCTAGATGAATAATTACAAACGATAAGGTGGTTTCTTTTCGTGCGCAAAAAAAGAACCAAAGTGTGAGTCGCGATACGAGTGAGTAAGTGGTTTCTTTTCTACATGCATGGGTGTCGTTAACGAATTCGAACGCGATGCGTTATGAAAAAGAGGCAAGCGCTTTTTTGTAAACGGAGCGAATGAAATCTTCGACAGTTCTCAGGATCTCAGTTTCTGTGGAAAGACGCCATTCACTTGGAAACTCGAGCGAAGTTGTGCCTTCGCTTCGAGAATGAAAATATAATCCTTGTTTTGCGTAGTGCACTGTACATCTTACTTTTGAGCGGCTGAGAAGGCGGATGAACGGGTGGTATGCTCTGCGGCAGTGGACTTATCGCCGGAGACGAGTGCGTCTCCAGCTCGACCTGGAGCTTGTTGCTATCGACGAGGCTGCGCACCCGCTCGGCCGCGGACTTGTCGTTGTCCGGATGATTTCGCTCCAAAACGTTGATCTCTTGTTTCAGGTCTGCAATTCGATCAACAAATTTTATTTCTCGGCCATCGTGCGTCCCCATATGCTATATTCTCCCAATATTATATAATTCCATATGCTATATTCTTCCTATACTATATTCTCCAGATTTTGGAGCATAGCATATGGGAGTGAAATTCGAAAATTCTAAAGCACTTCCATATGCTATATTGCCGAGATTTCGGAGTTCATAGCATATGAGAGTGAAATAAAAAAATCCTAAATCCTTGGGCGACCTTCAGATTATCTTCACGAGTCTGTGTAGGTCTTATTTTTTTCACAGTCTGTTGTTTATATGCGTTTTTAAAAATTCGGTGAAGGTTAAAAATTTTTTTTTTTTTTTTTTGCGCAGATATTAAGAATACCCAATGTATTAAATGTACCAAAGGGCTAGATTCCGTTAAATAAATAAATAATAAATAAATAATAAATAAATAATAAATAAATAATAAATAAATAATAAATAAATAATAAATAAATAATAAATAAATAATAAATAA
>JAPYZC010001651.1:0-17908 GCA_030522665.1 Ichneumoninae sp. A BG-2022a | reverse complement strand
ATATGTGCGATCGGGACGGCGAACACGAGTGCGCACAACCGATCAAGCGAAAGAACGAAATAGGGCGTGGAGGAAAAACGTCGAGAGTGAAAGCGAAATAGGGCGTGCAGGATATAAACGCAACGACGTCGTCGATCTCTGGCGAAAGCTCCATCGTAGATTACTCTCTTTTTCTGTACTATACTTACTGTACTCATAGGACGTATTACACAAGTCGTACATTCGTCGAATAATTTAAAGTACATCGTTCCGGCTTGGAGATTTATATCTCTTTTTTTACAGTAAAGGTTAGCAATAGGATTCTCTTTAATTAGAGCTAATAGATACACCGTAAGAGAGATAATCCGAAAATGCATATTCGCAAAGGAAAGCTAATGGTTATCCAAATTGCGTATGAGGCTATACCTATGTAACCAGATAGATATCACAATTCCGTCTGTTCCGCACCCGGGTAGGCCGTAACGATTCTATTAATGGAGCTTTGCATCGCGAATGATATGGGTCATAAGTATCACGGAATTAATTCCCCGGTTGATCCAGGCTAATTTTTGCTAAATTTCACTTCTTCAGAAACTCCTCCGTCTCCCATGCCTGGGCGCGAAAACTGTTCGACCAGTTGGAAAATTATAATTAAATAAGCCTCTTAAGACACTTCAAATCTTGGGGAGGGGGGGGGGGAGATTTTACCGGGCTTTGGGGCGATACCTTTCCAAATATTTTCTTTGATATGATGTTTCTGAAATTTGTTCGGCAATGAAAGTGACGCTCCACAGTTATGTCATACGACCTAATACCTCATCATCATTAATACACATCCTTTATATCTATATGATACTTCATAAAATTTAATCTTTCACGTGAATTGAATGTCCGAGTTGATCCAGAAAAGCGACCGCAGTTGGGACCCGCCAAAGATAGAGTGAGCTAAGAGACAAATAGTAACAGAGTGAACTGAGGGAAACTAGAGACCACCAATAGGAGAAAAAGCTCACACGCGCTCTTGGCTTAAAGTCGTTCTTATCTTGAATTTTTCAATCTCGGTGTCCGGCGAGGTGCTAGTACGAAAAGTATGGTTCAGCGATAGCGGAAAATGAATGACTAGCATAAGTGTATTCCCGTGTAGAAAATCGTGTGCGGTATGCGGGACCGTTACAGTACATGTATATATGTATATATACCTCGCTAGCTTCTCGTGCTGGCGATCGCCCATACTTTTCATACAATACATATATATATATATTTTTTGCGGTTTCCTCGACCTCTCGTGACTCAGCGGTCTTACCCCCGCGACCTCCGTCGCACTGTGATATCTCGAATCTTTCAATTCCTCGCACTTTTTACACATGGGGCGCCATGAACGTTCAGCGAAAATGGAGAGACAGAAAGCACGCGAATGGTAAAAAAGAAATAAACAGATAAATAAAATAATAAAGTATAGTAGAATTGTAAATGTAGAGGAATCGACGATTTCGACGAAAGAATATATGCAAGCCGGTCGCTCGGTGAAGCACACGGAATAACGCATTAAATGTTCTCTGACAATCGATCCGTGTCGTAATTGTTGTCGAGCATTGGCTATCGCGCGGCGTAGGGACTTCAAGAATTTCCAATTCCACATCCTGATACGAAGTCCTCCCATCGTCTCCCACCGCTTATTTATTTTTCACTCTTCGTATCGTTTATTTATATTTTATGTTGTCGCTGTCGGTGTTATCTCGTATTAATAAAGACGAAATTATTGTGCGATGGGTTTTACTCACGTCCAGGCCCCGTCTTGTTCGAAAGCACTGAACGAAAGTGGTTCGTATAGGAGCACTAATAGCTGAATTCCGTGTCGCGAGGTCGGACCACCTAGCAGAGCTGATGGCCACCCACCCTGAGAAAAGCGTGCTGGAGGGTGCCGGCGTGATAAGGGTCACTTCTAGAATACAATATACAACCATCAGCCCCCTCGTGCTAGTGGGTCTATAGCTAGGTTATAGTCCTCAATAGTGGTTATGTCCTAGGTTCTCCCCTACTTCAGCGCTATATGATCTGATCACCCTCATCCGGTATCACCGCCTATTGACTACGCTTCCGAAAATGTCTTGGTCGCGTGATAATATTCGACAAAGGGGGGGGGGGGGGCTCTAAACAAGCAGGCGAAGAAATTCACTCCGAACCATGGACGCGAAATGATTTAATTAACTTTTGTATGAATCGATAATATTTGGAACGTGATCCATCAAGAATTGGTTATCATCCGTAGAAAAAGTAGTTATATGGTATTCCATTCCGTAGAGGCTGGGCTCGGCTAAAAATTGATAAAGTTTAAAATATCATCAGTGTATGCTACTCCCTTTAATTTTATTTCTTCGCGCATACGTGTATAAAAAAAAATAATCACCCCAACGTGCCGGAGGTACTCGTTAAAAATTCAAAAGGAAGTCTGTGTCACTTCCACTTGCTACTCCCGCTTGCTTGTAACATTAATATAATAATTTCGCCGGAGATGCACATGGTGGACGTGTAACATAGTCGGTGAATAAAGTAGCTCCGTCTTGTCAGTCCAAAAAATGAGAAAGAAGTAGAGGACGAGGTAGTTACACTGTCAGTGTATGTGTGTGCATGTGTGGATGTGGGTTTGAGAGTCAATCCGTGCCGCCTTCCGGAGGCCTCCTACCACACACAGCAGCTTGCTTGCTCTGGTGATATTATTTTTAATCCTCTTTTCCTCGCCGCACGTAATGACAAGCATTAACCAATTAGCGCCCACTGGATGGCTACCTTGTCTCGGCTCGGGTTCAAGATCCCGAGACTCCCAAGCGCAGCCAAGTTTTCCGCTGGCCAAATGGGTGCTGAGAACGACGAAGACCGCAGAAAGCCTCGCGGGCCGTGCTGACCTATTTTTGGCACAAAAT
The DNA here is from genome assembly GCA_030522665.1 of Ichneumoninae sp. A BG-2022a. Taxonomy (NCBI): domain Eukaryota; kingdom Metazoa; phylum Arthropoda; class Insecta; order Hymenoptera; family Ichneumonidae; species Ichneumoninae sp. A BG-2022a. The sequence goes on along the minus strand of JAPYZC010001651.1, from coordinate 15,008 downwards.
GAAGTGCATCCCGCTCGGGGATTCGCGCGATAAACCGCAATCTTTAGATGCACTTTAGGTAGCTTCGACCACTTCCTTTTACTTCTTTGTTGTAATATACCGACGATTATTTTCAGAAAATTACGGGAATAAGTGCCAGTTTATCGCAAAGATCTATTACAGCTATCAAAGCGATAAGCAATGGAATCGGATACTGTAATTGTAAGGTTCTCAGCGCGATTCTCCTCTTTTTTTTATCGCATCCGGTATAATTTAATCTAACGTCTGCTGTAATATCTCGAGGAGAATTAAGCAATATGTAATAATACATTCGCTTCTATTAAATTCATACTTGATGTCTTCAAACAGTTGGGTATATGTAAACTTACAAGTGCATTATCGGAGCGAGTGATGATCTACAGAATATGATGAATTAATGAATGAATGGATGAACGGATGATTGAAGAAATTGATCGTACATTGGAGGGAACGAGGGAGTATATGACATAAGGGAAAGGCATGAAGTGCGCTCTCAAAGGGTTAGATATATGGCTGTCGAGGGCTACGCTGGTGCCGGTAGTGACATATTAATTCATATAACACGAGTTAACACTGGCGCTGCAGGCTCGGGGCTTAAAAGAGCGGGAGGAGGGTGGATTGTATGTCTTCCAATCTCTGAATACTGACATTCAGACGGATGTCTCTACTAGTCTGAAATCTCCTTCAACGTAATTAATTTTCAGTACAGAGTTCACAAAACAGCTTCGTGTTGTCGAAATGCGTGTTATAACAAGACGAGTTCCATATCACTCTGTTATTAATACGAATTAAATTTATCGCGAATTATTATGACTTATTGTTATATATTTGTAAGCGCAGGTTGGATAAAAAAGAATATGCAAAAATCGTCAGCTATAAATGACTATAATACAGTGTGACCATTCGGGAGTTTCAACCGATTCTCGTATTGAGCTCTAATAATCAATAATAAAAGATATAGTAAATGGATCAGCGGGTTTACGAAACTTACCATCTCTTGAGACGGAATATGCAAGTAAATTGAAAAACGAAAAGGCGTAGCTGAATGACGTTATAAAAGCAAAATTGAATTTTCAATATCGATAGCTACATCAGTTGTAAATCGATAATAAAGTAAAAGCAACTCACCGACTGGAACACGACTGTAAAAAATGTCGGTGTCCTGTCACACTCGAGAGTTCCAGAATAGCTATCACACACTCACATCACTGTGTCGCGAAACACCTTAAGAGCCCTGACAGTAAAATTATTTATTTCGACGAACAGTCCGGAGATGTAAAATTGTTCGATAATTAGCGCTGATAATCGATTAACGGATCAATAATGTGGCCGGCGTTATTGTCAGTGTCGAAGGAAAAGTCGTGAAACGCGTGGTGTCTCGTGTCTCGTGTATGTCACTCGCTTGAGTCACGGGGATGATTTATGTTCGTAAAGTCTGCGCGCGCATGCATCTACGTTAAAACGCGGAGCGACTTAACGGTGGGCTGAAAAGGTGGCGGCGGCGCCGACGACGTCGAGGAGTAACAGCGGAGACCTGTGTCCCGATGCGCCGTTCGAGTACGACTGAGTGAAGCAAGCCCCGCGCGACCCGCGACCCGAAACTCGCAAGCAGCAGCCACCCGACGTACGCGCGATAGAACCCTCCGTGGACGCACCAATCGGCGCTGTCCCTCGCGCAACTACCCCGCGGACACAGACCGATTGACCACATGCTCCTCCACGTCCTTCATGTATATCTGTAAGGCGGCTTTATACTCATGAGGTTGATGTACTTCGGCACTTTATACTTTCTCATCTTAGAAACGCGTATGATATCGGTGTACCCGAGAAACTAACTCCTACGAGTGTGACTGGGTCTTTGGCTCCTATTGGTACTACTGCTACACCGATCCCGAGGAATGACGTGGGATTGGAACTCCTCATAATTCCTATCGCGGACGACTGGCGAAGATTGGAATTCGACCGAGTTTCCGATTCTCTGGGATTCTGTCGAGCGGATCGAGGCGAGATGAAAGGTGGATATAGAGGACGAGTTGGAGAATGGAGGTAGGAAAGGGGAGTGAGGAACCAATGGCCAGTCTATAGGATTCGACATGTTTAATCGTCCTGCAAGAAACTCCAGAGAGTTTGGAGATGGGGAGAGAGGAGAGCTTAACGAGTTAGGTCAGAAAGGTTCAGTATGGAGTAGACTATAAGGTTGACCTCGGTTTAAGAAAAACGAGTTACAGTATAGTACTTGGAAGTGGAGTGGCTTCTCTGATCATATTGTTAAAGAGAACGGAGAAAAACATAGAAAGATGTAGGGAACGAATCTAATGTATGGAAAGCGTACGATTTTTATCAAGTCACAAACCACTAAAATTTCATTGTGATGCGGATTGCCATATGAAATGTTATGAATTTTTAGAAAACGTTTCATTTAACTTCTTAAAAAAAAAATTCCAACGTGCCGCTTGCGTCAATAATGAAGGAGAAAATTCTTGACGATCAAAACAATTTCATTTATGATCAATAGTTTGGAACTTGCCTCGTAAATCCTGTGAACGCTTGTTAAAGTTCTATGGATGTTGGAAAGTCCAGAGTTCAAGTTCTCCAACAACATCTTGTCTCGTTTGGAATGTGGATATAAAATTGGAGAAATTATTCCTTGTTCTCATACCAACTTTCAAAAAGCAAGTTTTCATATGCTCGTAGAGAGGGAGGTTGTACCATGTCAGAACATTTCTTGAAGCACGAATTATGAATTCAGATAAGAATTAATAGTTCACGGAACTTTTTCGACTCGCCCGGAAGGAAATAATCCCTCGCCGGTGAACGTACAGTCGCAAGCGAATGCGGGAGTTCGAAGTAGCTTAATCGCAAAAAGTAAGTACACTCGGTGGCATGGAAGGGAGGTAAGGTACAATTAAAATGCAAAAGAAGATATTCTGCAGTCGACGCGGGAAGAGAGTAGATAGAGTTTCGGGTAGAGGACGCGATGCCTGCTGCATGGCTCCGATGTTACAACTTTCTACCGTCTCTACACGCCCGGGCGAAATTTCGTTGGTCGGACGAGTCGAAAATTCGAAAGAAGAAACGACACAGAGGCGAAGACAGGAAGGCTTCCGCCTCAGACACAACACGACTTCGAGGGCGCGGAATGAAAGAGAAATTTTTCCATTAGTTGTATAGGTATATATTGCGTTGTCTTAGCACGTTCTCTACGTGACCTCGGAGTGGTGAGGGATGAGAAATTGAAGTGTAAGGAAAAAGAGAGCTGAACGTTGCACCGCGTTGGTGAAGCGGGATCGCATACCGATATCTAAAGCACGAGCTTCTCCGAGAATCAATGATTTTCCAGGCGTATAAATAATGCGGTATACGGCCAGCCATATAAATAATTGAAATTCTCATTAAGTTGATTTGATGGCACAGCCCGCACTCATTGCGACACAATCGACCATATAATTGAATCGTCAGCAAATGTTAAATTGCTTTGCCAAAAAAAAAAATTATCCATTTACTACTTTCATAATCCAGTAAATATTTCATGATCGATTAATATGTACGGACTGTCTAGACGTCCGGCAACCGGACGAATTGCTCGATATTATTCGTCCGGCAACGTGGGCGATCTCGGGCCACACTACGGGTGGCCGACGTTAGATGGCGGGATAAGCAAGGCGTTTCTCACAAGCAGTCCGGTACCAAGCAGATTCGTATATAAGGAATGAACAGCGAGTATCATCCAACGAATTCGCAGATAGGAGAAGGATTAATGCGTATGATAGTGCATTCTTTTTCGCTATGGACCTGTAGTAGCTTAAATTCTTTACTCGCTGGGAGCTGTCGGACGAATAATCGTACGTTATTCATTCGACAATTATTATCCGATATCATTATCCGGACGAATAAGCGTACTCTATTCGCCCGGTCAGTAATATCGGAGAATTCTAAGGAAAAATCGTATGGATGATCTTCGCTTTTTATTATTCGTCGGTTTTCCCTTTTTTGTCCGCCAGAAAAAGACGCTCACGGTCACGCGGGTTCGAACCACGTAATGGCGTCTGTTGCTGTCTCTTTCTTTTCAGCACCGGTAGCGACACGCCGCTTCGGTTTCACGACGTATCGTATCGTATCACAAGAAAAAAATGGGGGTTCACGTGAATCAAGGTTAATTTCGGTATTATTCTACGAGACGAGCGATAAGCAAACATGTATGAGTACTTTTTTTCTATTCAACCTTTCTCGCGATTTTCACGAAGCAAAATATTAAAAGTGAGGTTGTGTCACGTTCTTGTTTTGCTTCCTCCGATTATTCGCGAACAATGTTTTTTGTGATTTTATTTTTTTTTCGATTGTTATCATTTTCTCCTTTGCTATTTAGCTGTGCCTAAGAAACTGAATCCTGCAACCCAATGGTCAGACGGCAGCGACTTCGAGGACGCGTCATGCACCAAGAAAGTGAAAGCGAAGCTACATGGCAACTCGAGAATCACAGTAAAAGCTGCAACAAGCCACAATAAATTGCAAGAAGCCTCAACAAGTTCAAAAACTTTTGTGAATGAATTGTCCGATGATAGTGACTTCGAGATTTCATCGTGCACTGAAAAAACAGCTACATTGAAAAAAACGGCTAAGTCACAATTCAGCTCAAAGGCAAAATTCATCTTTTTTTATTCGTCCGGGTACCACAATAACCTGTCTACCCTTCTGACAGTTAAATTACAAGTTCCCACTTTTCAGTGGGCTAAATGATTCTGAATTAGGACGCAAACACGTATAATATCATTTACGTAAGCAGTGAGAACAATAAAAAAGAGCTTTTTCTCAGCTTGATCTCATAAAGTAGAAGAAATCGGGCACTTGATGGACGAATAATATGCTCTTATTCGTCCGGTTGCCGGACGCGTAGATACAGCGTAATATGTAATACAAGGATGACAGAGAATGTGAATTGAAGGAAATTTTTAACGAACCGTCAGTCGCATATATTTTGCAGGATCGTTTGTTTGGGTATACTGTGCATCTTCGCAGATCGATCGGTCGGTCGCATCTCTCTTATCTATTCGGCATACATATACGACGATAAACATTTGCTGTTCCAATACTTCGATTCATAGGGTGGGGAAAGGGGGATGAGCAGCCGGTAGTTCGGTTATCCAAACAAGAATATAGTGAGGGGATGGGTGTTGAGAAGAGATAGAGGTCTCTCTCTATCTCTTCTCAAGGGATGGTAGAAAGACTTGGAGTATCTACTTAAGCCTACCATACCGGGCACGAGCAGGAGAGTGGATCCCTGAAGCGGACATCACACGGATATGTCGCGTCGGTGTACACCGGTATTGCTGGCACTGTTACAACGTACAATATAGTAAGTACAGTATAGTTATGGTACGATACGTAGCGCTTCGGCTGAGATACAGCTGCAGCGGTGGCAGATGGATCGGAGCAGAGCTTGAGCTAAGAGCTCTGAGGAGACAATAGCAGGACGAGGCCAATACCAACATCATCGCAGCACCGGTGTCTTAGATACTGGCATCTAGATCCAGGGGGTAGCAGATGTGAGTTCATCGGACGGAGTAGCGGAACAGAAGGTTGAGATGAGCTGCACGACTGTGAAACCTAGAATCTCATTTGTTAGCGTCTTACAAAATTATAACATTTCTTATTGCATCCACAATATTTTTGCAGTTTTCTTGGCTGCTTGAAATGTCGATCGGCGTGACCGATCCACGGTATGCTCTGCCGGGGTAAAGCAGGAAGTTGTGAGTTTACGAGGCGCCGAGACATATTATGATACGCAGGCGCAAAGTCTGAGTTTACTACATTACAGCAAAAGCCTTTGAAGAGGGTTCACTGCTGATGCCTAACGGTCAGTGGGACATGTTTGACAATTTATGTTTTGCAACAGTTTAATGATTTTCGACAGTATTTGGAGAAATACCAAAAAGGATTAAGGAGTAATGAATTATGCGACCAGGTGTACATATGTACCACTACCGTAGATGCATCATGAATAAACCGCCAGTTAAGTGCGTGTACACGCACTTAACTGGCGTGAGAGAACATCGAACACAGCGAGTAGAATAGTTGTACGGTAAATATTCGTGAAGGTGGTAGTGAGGTACCGAATTGATTAACTGCTCGCTTGTGCGCCTGCAAAGCGTAAATCAAGCAAAATGCAACATCTATAGAGACGCTGAAGCTCCCAGCTCTTGGTACTCTGTGCCCAGCCCTAAACTCAATCGAATATAGAGATCGCATGTTGCGTACGCTACAACTACCATAATTGATTACCACTAGAGGCCAAAAGCATAATACGCATTCGTCGGTTGATCGCGTACATACAATAGGTGTAAAGAGCTCCTCAAATATTGAGATTTGAATAGCTTCCCTGCTCTCTTCCATATTACAAACGTAATGTTAAAAACGTTACTGAAATAATCTTGGTACTTCTGCTCGTTGAAAGAAGGGAAGGGCGAGGCAAAAAGAACCCAGTGGTAAGAGGAACCCATTGCAGATGTGTGTTTGGAACCTGAGTTCCGCTCTGCCCCGCCCTTTCCTTCGAAATTTTTGCATAACTCTTCGAGCATTAACAACAATTTCATGGCAATATTGCAGGTAATCGCGGTGCCAAAGATACCGTAAATGGCAATATTAGGAATTCTCGCTATGCTCCATATTTACACCAGAACACCACGACCCTCGATACATTTACTATGTATGAACACATTGTACCTGTAGCTGTAGCATGCATGCATACATACACGAGAAGCCGAGGGTGTTAACCGTCACACCGACACGAGTCCAAACGAGAAGGGATGTTTGTGTGGCTGTTGGAGCGACGTTGGTGGGCGCGTCTGCCGTCCCTTCTGCGCTTCCGCTCGTCCGACCAAGCCCGATGCTCTCGCTATTTTGCACCAGCGAGCGGAAAAGCGTGCTCCGGCACCAGCAGCATCATCATCACACCCTGGCCGTCGGGGCCGCGACGCTGTTGGATAAAAGCGAACAGCTACGTGGCGAGACAGACAGTGAAAAGGGAATGGGAACGGTCCCGGGGACAGTGTGCAAATGAGACGGTGAAAGCAGAAATAGTGGACGCGACAAAAGGAGACAGAGATTCGATAGGTGAATGCGCCTACTGGGCTGAAAGGAGATGGACATAGATGCGGATACATACATAGCGTGAGGATTGAAATGATAAAACGTGGAAAATCGTTATTATGCGATACTGCAGAGTGACTAAGGGTGCGGGGAGGCATTAACGGCATTGCCGTTGTGGAGATTCCGTGTGTATCGTTTGGAATGGGTTTTCCATCCCGAAATAGCCAGCTCGGTAAACCCCTCGCTTCCAAACTATGTTCCGTTTCCACTTCCTCCCGCCACATCCAGCCACCATAATCTCGCATTCCGACGTGCCTACAATTCGCATGTGCGAGCAATTTCCACATCAGGGAGGGTATGCGCGAGAATATAGTAATTATGATTCGCGCATGCCATTCTGTGAGAATTGGTGGGGCCAGGCGAAGTGTGAGCGTGTGAGGGAAAGGTTGACCGGGTAAACGAAAGTATAGGCAAGGGATGAAAATGGACTTGCTGGCGCTCTGACACGGGACTTCATTAACGGATGAACGCGGGTTGAATAGACGTAAACATCCGGTAGCAGTGGAGCAACAGCAAAGTGAGGTAGTGAACTCTTACCACGGAGCCGGCCCCGCCTTTGGATGCCAGTAGTAACGGCACGAGCACGGGCTGAGCAACGCGGGTCGACGAGCGGCACGCTGGGTCAAGCGATGATTAATTGCTCCGTTGTACCCCTTTCCCCGTCGCTCGTTGACTAATTAGCAATTAGTTCGTACTACGTCTACGGCGGTGGGCGACGTCGACAAGGCTCGCGGAGAAAAACGTCAGAGTGACTTTTTATGAATTGCAGTATACTTCATTACATTTAGTAAGATCGTCGTACTTTAGTAAGTACATGGATGACGATCCTACTTTGTTTAAATAACCTCTTACTACGAAATGTACTACCGTTAAGCACTTCGGTCTTGAATAAAAATTTCATTTAATACCACCCGACTCTAGATCATTCTGAAACTGACGAACTGTTATTTGAATAATTGTATTAACTTTTGCTTTCCCCGAAGAGGGTTCGCGCGCAGTATCCCATCTGAGATTTAATCATCGGCATGGCTACGTGACCGCACCGGTGGCCAAGGGTCTTGTACACGCCCGGCGCTCAAGTTGATATTCGCCCGACCCCCATATGTTGTGTCGGACCCAACATATTGGCCCGATGAAAAATTTTGTCGCTGAAGAATTGGAACCTATTCTCTATTCCGTAGATGCATATTATTCGAAGACGATGAATTTGGCTCGGGTCCGCTCCAGTGCATTCCGGGTCCACTCCAAATACATTGTATCACGCAACAACGTCTTTTACCCGCTTTCCTGTGTCAGCCTCATTCCAGGTACCTTCGAAGAACGACCAGCGTGAAGCTAGCAATGTGCGTTCTTCTAGTTCCGGCACATTTCCACCTCGAACGTGAGGCATGCGCGACAACTATCATATTCGGGGTTGCATATTATAGAAAAAACATAAAAACTTTGCATAGGAATGCGTTAGCATTGTAAGTTTCGTATAGGGGATGAGACGGACCCAAAGTTTATGTTAATCGTTGATCAGATACTTGAGATTCTGTTCTACTAGCGTAATAATAGACCCGACCGAACTTATTGATTAGTTAGGACGCAAAACCTAAACTCTGTACCTTATGGTCGTTTTTGAAATAGCTTTCCTATATCCGATTCCCTTGCGAATCCTTTTCTTAATTTACTGTGATCTATAGATCTATTAAATCCAACACCCGTGGCAGCATATACGATATTTATTCCTTTTCAGACGAGTCGGCGTAAATGTTTTAAGTTAGTCAGCTTGCACAATCTGCCATGCGCCTTCCGCAGGGACTTCCTTTGTGTACTCCATACACCTGAGTTGAAGTGCAGCATGGTCTACGAAGCTATCAGTATCGTTTCATACACTATATTGCGGCGAACCATTCGGCAACAGAAACGTACGTGAGTCTCCATCCAAAAGCCGGCGAAAGCTTTTCTCGCTCGATGCCACGGTATATCCATAAGCGACTAGTATGTAGGCCAAAGCTTTTCTTTCCGTACGCAGCGATATAGCAGGATGAAACGAGTGAAATATCCCGGGCGATCGCCGAGATTGAAATCGACGATAGCCCAGGCGCACCCTGCGCACCGCCGATCGATCTTGCCCTATCCATATCTCCCTGGCATTTTTTCATAGTCGATTTCGCCCCGTTGCCATTCCGTTCAATACGACTCCGACAGCCAACCAGGCACATGCGAATAGAGATCGATTTCATCACCTCTGCGGAACAGAATATCAATCCTACATACACCATCGATGCCCACTAATGCTTCAAACATAATACTGAACAACCAAATGGAAAATAAAAAATGAAAATTTAATTGACAACGACGAGGTGTCGAAAATGTGGAATGCAACATCACTGCCCATCGACAATCGCCTACTAGAGTTAGCTCGGTTCAACAGTTTGTTTCCACTAAAAATAAAATCACAAAAAAATAGTAATTTAAAGTAATCCAAAGTATTGTGAATGATCGGCCAATGGATCATCACGTCGTATCACTAGAATAATTTCACATTTATTCCAGCTGACACTTTTATTTAAATCCTCGACTCGAATATGCTGCTCCATAGTTGACGATGCTAAAATCCGAATGACAGAATCTTTCGTCGCCTGCCCGAATAAAACCCTGATTTATTGAAACGCACGGCATTTTCTTTCCTATTTCTCACATTCTCTTCGATAGAGCGCCCGTAGTAGAGATTTTTCGTTTATACCTGCAAAACGTTGAAATTTCGTGTACACACCGTTAGTATGTATATTTATGCATGGGAGTCTTGTCGCGCTTGCGACGGAGCGAGGAAGCGAGCGACGAAGGAGGTCGACCTCGTCAAGGAGGGTGCCAACGACGAGCGTCTCGAAGGCTTGCATATAGGAGTCACCCAGCCATACTTAGAGATCGGAGTACCCATGGAAGTTGCCTCTCGTACTTCTATCCTTCTCGTTCAAGCGTGTCACTCTTTCGTTCAACCGAGTGTGTAACACACACAGTACTTGGCTCTACGTGGCCACCTCCTTCAATCGCTGTTTAAGACGTTCCTGTTCCGACTCTCACCGTTTCAATTCTCATCTCTCATCCCGCCTGCATACCTCTTTCCACCTCTATTTCTTCGCTCGTACTACTCACTTACCGTATTGCCCAAAGACAGTGCGTGTTAGACGCTGTAGAGAGGTGGATCCCTGTATACAGAACCTCGAATGTCATCTCGTCGAGCAAGTTGGCTCCAAAGTTGTTCCTCTAACTTGATTAATGAAACACTTGTAACTTGTTTCATGGTTACGTAATGTCTCGGGTCGGGCAACACGATTGACGCATGACAGCATCAGCTAGAACGGGTCTAGACTGCAGTACCGATTAAGTAAGCTTTGCCGTAACGTTCGTCGCGAAATTGAATTGCGCGTAAGACTTTGTATCGATAAAACTCTTCGCCAAGAGGAATTTAAATTGACTTATATCCAGATTTTTTAAAATCTCGGTCTTCATTCGAGGGATGTTAGATTCAAGGTAAATTAAATTATTTTTATCGTCATTGACAAAAAGATTCTTCAGACTACCGATAGGTAATTACACACAAAAGGTTGTGCAAAATAAATGTGCTATATGTTCTTTTGCACAGCTAAAATCAAGGTCGAACATATTGTATCAGACCGTGGTACGAGATACGCTTCGAATCGTAAATTTTCCATAGTAAGAGCGCACCTGCGAGTTTTACAGTATTGTTAACTGCTCAACTTTGGAAATCTGTAATATTGGAACTCTGAAAGAAATATAAGTATTATCTCGATAGTTTTTCCGCGATGATTGGTTCTAATGATATTACGCGAAGCAAGGTCGACCGCTTCTACAAGAGCATGAGAGTTGGTGAACGTAACTGAAATAACTGAATCCCGACCGACCGCGTATTTCTATTTTCTTACCACTGTACGGTATAAGCATCCGTTCCATACATTCTGCCAGCCCTGAGGTCGGACGTGCTCAAATCGCGTGCGAAGCTTTTCCAAGCTCCGAAGGGATTTTTGGATACCTCTGTAATAAGTAACCGGGCTATAAAAACTCGGGTATCAGAGTATAGAGAATAGATGGGACTGTCGGGGAAGGGTGTTATGTGTTTCCACCCCTGTCGCCCCTTCGATTCCGCTCGGCTCCCAAATTTCCTTCTCCAAGGCGTACGAGTGCGTATAAAATTCATGAAATATATTCGACCTAGAGGGTTCACGGTGGTTCTTTCCATCTCTATTTCACGTATACGGAAGTAAGAGGAAGACTAGAACTTTTCCGCTTATTGTAAGAATATACCGTGCAGCTATATAAGACGCGGCGCGGTATGGCTGCATGTGCGCGAGGGTGTCTTTTTTCGGTTGGTCCATTCAATGCTTTCAATTGCCGCCCGAAACCGGCTACTCTCTCGTTCCGTTCACTTTCTACCTCGATTTCATCCTTCGCTTTGCGTGTAGGGGTACGGCTGAAAATTGACACAAGGAGGAAGCACGGGGCAAGCAGCCACGAACCACGGCTTTTCTTGTTAAATTTAAATTCAAATAAATTAAGAGCTGGAGGGTTGAAGATGTTGGAGAGGTTCTATGTATGCAGTTGAATAGGTGGGTACGGGGGAAAATTCCTCGACGAGTGAAACCAGGAAAAATAAGATTGCAGCCGGAGAAACTGCGCAGCACGTCGCGGTAATACAGCGCGCTCAACGGATGGAAAGGTACGAGTCTCCGTTGGTGGAGCGCAGCATAACGGGGGTGTTTTGTCCGGGTGGAATAGAAATTGAGAATAGAAAGACAATAAAAATTCTTCGTTGTCTTGTGCTCGGTACCAACATGGAAATAACTCATATGTGGGCATGTATCGAAAAATATATATTTGTAGAAAAATTATATATTTGGGAATGTATTTCTGGAAACATATAGCAATTTATATTTGCAATATATAAATATTAAATGTAAACGTAAAATTTAATATAATAGGGATATAAGCAAAGTGGCGAATATATCCCAGTCCCGACATAATCGGTTTTGGCCTTATTCACCGCTTTTATCCTATAATATGAAACGCAGGCCTTAAGCACTGTGGTATACAAATTAGTTCATGGTAAACGGTCAATTTAAAAATGTCGTAGTGAACCTAGGATATTCCTTCGATCCAAATTTTGATAAAACAAGAACGAAGGCACATCCGTTTCGGTGTGCATGGCCACGATTGTTTGAACTCGATTTCTCCAACCTCAAGGGATGCAAGAGGTATTTATAACAGACTTGAAATAAGGATTTGCATAGACAATAAGGGCGGTGGCAGGTGCGATATATCGCGAGAACTTTTAACGTAACTCGGTCCCACTCGCTCGTGGAATGAATAAGCCGTAAATAATTCTATCCGCCTTCCGAAACCGTCCCCCCCCCCCCTGGAGTGCGAAAGGAGCTTTTTCCTCACTCTCTTCATTCCTCTTTTACCGTTCTCTATGAATGCCCGCTGCTGTGCCAACCCCCCTTCTTCACCGTTCAAAATTCATGCCCCTGCGCTATCGTATATACGAGCTCTTCGAAATTTTCATACGCGACGAAGAACTCTCGGTCTGTTCCTTCGAGATACGACCAACGTTGACTGACGTACAATCTTCGAGAACATGGAAGAGGCAGAGGGGAAAGGAGCTCTGGAGAGTACCGGCCAATTCACTACCTCAATGCGGCAGGAGCAATAAAGCTTCTTTTATCGTTTCCTCGTGAAGGAGACGGAATTCAAGGTGGGAATGGATTTTAACGAAATCTGAGGAAACTAAGGCGGGGTTTGGGCGAAACGGCTTAAATATCCAGGGGGGTTTAACCACCTGGATGAGTAGGATCAAAATTTGTACGTGTCGATTGAGAGTTGCATTGATTCGGTGCATCCGAAAGAAAATGGAAACTGTTCCTCGAGCCGTTGGTAAATTGTATGAAGTTCACTGCTATATCGGCTGCCCGTATTTCTTGGGATTTCGGGCAATTTCTGGAAAGGTAAGAAGAAATCTAACCGTCCGGAATGTGATTCAATCGATACCGAATGCATACAGGCTTGGAGGCTGTTCAGCGAGATGGCGCCAGTGGTGTCGTTCCGAGAAGAGTATCTGCGATCGACAGCAGTGGTTGCGCTTTTGATGTCCGCTCCCCAGTCGGTTGGTGGACGGTGATCCCTAGCGTGAAACCGAATTGTCTGCGGTAAGTACTTGGATCGGTGACCACCTTGTACTAGTGGCGTGAACCAGCTGGCGCATCGAAACGTTGAGCGGGAGGTTGAATTGTTACATTTTGTTACACATGAATGAAACGTTGAGCGGGAGGATTCGTGCACAAAACTTCAGAATCAGCTAGGTTTTTCCACCGGTGTTCTCGTGCATTAGACGGAGAACGGAGCGATAATTTGAAGTTCCGCAGGCGTATCGGCTGTATACGAGCATGGGTGATACACACCCCTTTGGCGTTAGAGCAAGGACAGAGAAGTGAAACCGAACACCCGGCGTTAGCAACTTGTCCTATTAGTGAACGTATAGAACACCAGTTAGAAACCTATTCATTCTCTGTCTTCGAGAGTGACATTCGTTTACCGCAACAAGCAACGAGAATTATCGATCCACATTTCGCTCTGGCTTTGATATATGACAGCCTTGCAGAGCACTGTGGAAGCCGCAAGCAAGAGCAGCGGCATAACGAGAGTGAGATAGGGACTCTCGAAACCAGCAAATATTTCGTTTCGCGAACGCGCGCACGGTCAGTCACAAGCTTCTGGCGAGCGTGAGCGAAATGGTGAGCGAGAACAGCGGAGGATGAGACTCGAGAGTCATTACTCAAATTCTCATTAGTACGCACGAACCGAACCAACAGCCGAGTTTACCAATTAACGACGGGAGCAGGCAGTGGCAGTGCGAGCACTCGATATTACGCACCAAGTCCTCTCGGCGCAACGCGCCCCAACGAGAAAAGATCGCGCGAACGGTCGATATATATATGCATATATACATATAGTTTTGTTTCGACGGGGGGTTTTAATTAGCGATGAGAACAAATGTAACAACATCGCGCATTGACAGCTAACTATGTATTTTCGAACGAAACTAAAAAGAATAATACCAATATAATAACACGATTGATAGGTAGAGTGAATTGCTGATGTACTTCGACAGGCCAGAGATACTTATGTTGTCATAATACAAAATACGTATAAGGTATAAGGTATGTCTGTCTGAGCACTTAAGTACATTCACTACAGAGTGATTTCGGTGTTTGTCTCTTCAACGAGAATTAACATATTTCTTTGTCGGCGGCGAACGGACCGACCATTAAAATTTGAATTTATCAGACATAGCTAGAAAATTTAGTAGATAGACAGTTACAAAAATTAAGCAGATAGATACGGGAAAGAACTTTTTTCATTTTCTCGAGATCACTTGAAATCGCTCCGTGCAATACTGTTAATATGAATATTATTAAAACCATTGTCCCGTCTGCGGCGACACATTGATTATCATGCTTGATTATCGTCTTTCTTTTCGCGGTTGAAGATTTTTTTAATCGAGGAGTTTTGAAAATCTAAACATAAAACATTCTCCTCGATATTTTCGCCGCGAGGCGGAATCTTACAGATGCAATTTCAAGCTGACAAGGCCATCAATACTAGTGAATTTAAATGAAAAATTTGCATTATAATTTACAGTATCGCTGAGCTTTCCATTTTTTATCAGCTCGTTACATCTTCCCTAACAGTACGAAAGGGAAGAGACACGAAGGAGCACCTGTGTGTATATATATATATATATATATATATATATATATATATATATATATATATATAAAAAT
>JAPYZC010001650.1:0-21321 GCA_030522665.1 Ichneumoninae sp. A BG-2022a | reverse complement strand
ATGTATATGAATATATTTTACTAAACAAGATAATGAAAATAGACTTTGAGGATAATTGACAATTAATATCACATCGTATCACTTCGTTTCGTAGTGTAGATATATATTATCATATTATACAATTATATATGTTATATATCAGAGCTGGGCAAATACACTAAGTACTTAAAGTACGTATTTAAGTGTCAAGTTCTTGGTACTTCGATACGTACATCACGTACTCAGTGTATTTATCTAGCTCTGTTTTATATATATATTATCATTATTATTATTATATACATATATATTAATATTAATATTTGGGAGAAGTTTTCGACGATTTCTGTAAACAAAATTTTGTTTCATTTTTTTTTTATCGACGAAAAATAATCGCATACAGAATCTCACCCTTTGATTAAGATCGTGATGGTTTTGTGATTGTGTGAAAAAAGGCAACAGATACTAATATTAAAAAATTATAGGCGTTCAATTTGGAAAAATATAAATTATATATTTTGTTTAATTATTGAAAACTAATTAACATCCGTTAAGACTTGCCATTACGAATAATGAGTCGGAGTCATTATTTGTGACTTTTTATCCATACCACTGATATCTGAGAGTTGTGCGTCGTTAATAATTACCGTCGGCGGGTCGGTGGGGTCCAAAGCGGTCGGTCTCGATTTTTCCGATTAACCAGCGGTGCAGCTGCGGCTCACACAACATATTCTTCTTTTTTATTTACACAACTTCCGCTCATACTCGTCGCACATCACGCTTGACACGGATAAGCGTGCAAATCCTCCACGATTCAAGGCTCTTAACATCGTGACATTGTTTCTCAAACTTGTGAGAATTAACCTGTTGAGAATGAAGGAAAAAAGAGAAGAGAAAAAAACCTCCATTTCCTACGTTTACATCTCTTTTTTTCTGAATGAGAACGCTTAATAATAGTTGTATAGTTATATACAACTGTTATTACATTATAACTACGGGTAGTTTCAATCAACCGTTTTTAAATTTCAGGCCGTGCGAGAGTAACGTGGACGCTGTTGCTCCTGAGCTGTGCGTGTACGATTGTGAATGTCGGTGGATTTCCGGACGGCGCGCCAGCGACCGCGTGCTCGAGTTTAATCCCGCGTCACAAGGGGGGTCAGATACAAGGCTCGTATCCACCGTACCAAGTGTTGCCTGTAGTTGGTCAGGGCAGAGTACGTTTGATCCTCGGTAGTCCGCAAGGTCTTCCATACGAAGGTTTCATTATCGTAGCCCGAGATGTCGGGACGGGCGAATATGTCGGAGAATTCGTCAATGTGCCGCCATCGGCAAAGTCTCTGGAGTGCGTGCCGGGATTCAAGGTAAATAACTTTTAACAAACTAAAATTGAATAATTGTTGCGCATTGTTAATTTTTAACATTTTTAAAATTATTTGTCAGTCAACTCATTAAACGGGCACCTTGCGAATGACCCTTATTTCTTCACTGCCTCATTCTTCCTTTAAGGTAGTCCTTACAGTCAACTCAAACGTGTACCGATATTTTTTTTTTTATGGTTTCTACACATTTTCAATGGATAATCAATGCCAACTAAGGTGCACCTAGATAAAAGACGTCCTACTTTACATGTAGCAAAACTTGTACAACAATGAATTTATTCGATTTTGTCGTGTGATGGCTCATTTTATTTCTCGAAGAGATACTCTACGAATTCACCGGAAAACATTAATGATCATTAATGTTTGTAATGATCATGATTATTAATTTGTTTATGAAAAAAAGCAATGCCACGACGTTAACCAAACTTTTCTTCCGATTAAATTACTTGATGAATTCATAAACCATATTTCAACAAATTGACCGCGGTATTTCACATGCTCTTAAGGACATGTGAAACGACTCAGTCGGTAACCAAAATTTGTAATGAATGCGATTCAGAGACCGTAGACTTTTAGGGAAAAAACAAAGCATTAGCGGAAGTACAATTTAATACCGCGTCCGATGATGCTTCCGTTTTCGCCGAAGCGTCAACCGGTTTTAAATGGCGTTGATTCGAAAAATGCATCTCTCTCGCACTCCTATGTCACGTGTTACATCTTCCACATGACTTTAATGTAGTCATTAAATGTGCATAAACGATTAACGATCTCTCTATCGAATATATTTATCGACAATTGTCTCCGTTGAATTGTTTCATGGATAAAAATAAAAGAATGCGGTGACACACATCGACAAGCAAAAGAAGCACAACCTCGAGTTGGAATGGACAGCGCCGCCGGATTACGATGGAACTGTTATATTCAAGTAAGCGCGTAATTCGTTTGACATAACTTCGAACACAGTTTTCAAAGTCTCTTGTGCTCGCAGTGCAACTTTTGCCCAGGATTACGCGACGTATTGGGTCGGCGTCGAGTCACCGAGAGTGAGTCTTCTCGAGGGAGCGATCGGCGCGCCAACGATTGACAACGCCAGTCCGGTATCTCCGAGTCGGAGACCGATAACTACTACACCCCCTTACTTCGAACAGCCGAGTGACAATGCGGTAACACGTTGTACATACGCCAAAAAACGTCATCGTGTATAACTGTTTCCATAATCGTGTCATCGTAATTTTGCGCTTTTAGGGTTCAGCTACGAGCGATGACGATTCGTTCTATGAGGGATGTTCAAAAACGAAAAATTGCTTGGGTTCGACACCCGAATGCATCTCCGCCAAGACATGTAACGTCGCTGTGTCCGTACTTGTCCAGGGCGAACAGTATCTCTTCGAGATGATTGCCCGACAGAGCAAGTACGTTGCCGTTGGACTTTCCATGGACAGCAAGATGGTAAGTCAACGAAAAGGTGCATCTCCGTGCTTCTGTAGTAATCTTTTCCATAAGAAACTACAGAGTATTATGAACCACAACAGGGTGACGACAGCGTCGTCGAGTGCACCAATGAGGGTGGTGTTGTTGGACTTCACATGTCGTGGAATGAAGGAAAACGTAACACGAGATTTCCAACGGTGGGTTTCCATTATTGACGACTAAGCTCTTGGAGCAATGATAATTGCTCAATGCGTCATGTCTCTGTATAACATTAATCAATAATGTATGTCTGTTTTAATGTGTGTAGCCAAGCGGTGCCGTCCAGATGCTTGAAAGTTCAATTCGTGACGACGTTATAAGATGCAAATTTTTGAGATCCAAAGAGACACGCGTCGAGGCTCGTACTTTCAATCTGGAACGAGAACCGTACAACTTGTTATTAGCTGCAGGCTCGAGTATTCAAGGTAAGTTGATAATGGTAGCTAAGTTGACGGAAGACATGCTAATTTTTCAAAGTGATCTAATCTTTAAAATAATTAAACAGCTCAAGGGATCGGATACCACGATATTGTTCGAACTGCAACTGGCAAACCAAAGGTGCTTGCGGACGTTGGTGATTTTGCGACTGCGAGCGAGTTGCTCATTCGTCTGCACGGTGCTCTCATGCTTGCATCCTGGATCGGCACAGCCTCCGTTGGCATTCTTCTCGCGAGATATTACAAGCAGACGTGGGTGAACTCGCAGCTTTGTGGGAAGGATCAGTGGTTTGCCGTCAGTCTCTTTTTCGTGACCTTTTATTTTCCCTTTCCAATGTATAAGACACGCCTGTTATGTTTATTCTGTCTTTTACTTTACAGTGGCACAGATTCTTCATGGTGCTAACTTGGATAATGACACTTGCTTCCTTTGTCATAATATTCGTCGAAATCGGTACATGGAGTACCGAAACAATTCACGCATCCCTCGGATTGGCAACGACGATTCTATGCTTCATTCAACCATTTATGGCGGCTATAAGGCCAAATCCTGGAACACCAAAGAGAGCTTTATTTAACTGGGCTCATTGGTTCGTCGGCAACGCTGCTCACATTTGTGCAAGTCAGTGTAAACTCGCCAAATCGCCGTTCGTATAATACTTTCGTAATATCGTATTTATTGTCATTCTTCGCTCGCAGTCGTCGCAATATTCTTCGCCGTACGACTGACGAAGGCACAGCTACCCCATTGGTTCGACTGGATCCTCGTCGCCTATGTTGTCTTTCACGTTCTGACTCATCTGATCCTCACGGTAAACGTCCGGTTAATCGCTAACAACGGCGATAGCGGGCCAAGTCGATGGACACTGATTTAGCGATGATTTTCTTTCAGTTTGCCGGGTGCGCCTCCGATAGGCAAGACAGTCAAAGAATCAATGCTTTCCCCATGAAAGACATGCACCCTCGAGGGCCCATGGGACATCCGGACGTGAGACGGGACGCTCCGGTAAGTCGTTATCGAATATTAGGGTGGCTTGCCCATTCAAGGACCATTTATTATGCTCATGGGGGACTCTCCTCATATATTGTTGTAATAACAACCCAACTACTTTGTCTCTGGCAGCTCTCGGGCCTCAGGCAAAGCGTCCTTGGAATTTACTTGGTCGTTATTGCGGCGCTTTCAATTGCACTTCTCGTCATTACCGTATTGGCGCCCATCGAAAAAACCTGGACCAGCTTCGCCGACAGCATCAGTAATTATTAAGACTCCTTTAGTTTTCACCGCAGTTGCAGAATCCCGGTGGATCACCGCCAAAATTTGTATATGCCTCGTTCACTTCAGCTGTGTAACCGGTATCGGACAAACGGGCGGTAACTTTTCGCGATGCCACCTACTCGGGGTGACAAGTGAAATATCGCGGACGGTAAAAAAAAAAAAGCATTTTCTTTTTCTCAAGGTTGTGATCATTTTGGGACAAACGCGAATTGTCCGCGTCTTTATCTGGCAGAAAGAATTTGCGTTTTCCCAGAAAGATTGGGCATTGTAGAACACAATGGGTCAATATTTTTCGTTACCGACCGGGGTGTGCAGATTTCACGTTGCCTCAATAGCGTGCTGGCCTTTTTTTTAATCCACAGTTGACTGGCCAATCAGGCACATGCGTTTGTACGTTATCTTAACTTAACTCTATACATTATATATACTATGTAAATACAGAATTTCTGAAGGTAACTAATATGCTATTAGATACATAACGCGATCTGCTAGTACCTACATATACACTATTTTTACTAATATATTAGTATTTTTACCGTACACGAGATCTGAACGTTTCAGGCGTCGAATCGCGCTTGTCTCATTACCGTTATCGATTACCGAATATCGTATAGAGATTAATCGACACGAAAATTGTTACCGCAGCTTTTCTTCATTCAGCTAGTGAGCGCGAGAGTCGATGTCATTCTATAGGTCAAATGAGTCATATCTGAGAGACAACAGGGCGTGTAACCTATGTGCTTTAATATCGGGGATACACCTTTTTGCCGTTCAGCAGTCGACATTACAATCACTATTAACGAGAAGAAAAGAAGCAAAAAAAAAGTGTCGCAATAGGTTTTCTTTATAATTAATATATTCCACAAACTTTCAGTATTAATGAAAAATTCATGCGTACATACATGCCGAGGTAAGTGACTTGTGTAAGATATTCATGGTACTAAAAAAAAACGTCGATTGTGTCTCTACTGTAATAATAAACATATTTGTCAAGCATATTTGAGTACTGAACCCGGCATGAACCACCGTCTTCAATAAATATATTCGGACATGGAACCTTGCATTAAACTTAATAGGAGAAACGATCATGAAGTAAACATCCTTCTACCCTTATTTAATTGACTTTAGACGATAGTGATAATCTCCTCATGAGTTTGACGTCATAGTTGGACATGTGAACTGAATTGCTGTGAATTCGAGCTCGTAACGAAATTTTCATGCACGGCTGTAACTCCGCCTACATCACGAAGGCATTAATATGTACCTCGTGCCCTTTACTGTTTGCGCATCAGCGTACATACTGTTGTGCCCACCTCCCCCTCGGCCCACTCAACAGCAGCGACTACACGGTAGTATTTTTTTACGTTGGCGTTGAGCAAAGTAGCATAAAGTAGCATGTTTTTCACGGGGTTAGTAACGAGCATGGGAAAATGATATGGCGGTCGATCGAAGTCGGCGCGCGCCTCGACCAGCTAGAACCGATGATTGCTCTGGAGCGGTGGACGGGTGGTGCGCGCTCACCTTTGGCTGATATACAGCATCCATTTCGCTACGTAATCCGCACACGCACGCGAATCTAGTGTTGGTAGCCTACACCGGTAGAATCTTATTCGTAGCTCCACCGTTGCCGATGCTACTACACTACGACTATTGCGTACTACACTTCCGGTCGGGGGGGGGAGAGAAACTTTTTTCACCGTGAGAGTCCCTCGGAGCCTGGAATTTTCACGGCGGCGCCACCGTCGTGCAACCCTCGCAGTTCGATTCACGACACCGGCCGGCTCCGACGTTCTTCGCACCCGCCGTTGTCGCGAGTGACCGCGACTCCCTCCATCCCCGGTCAGTGCCTGCAGAAAGTGAACCGCGATTAATCGTTACAACAGCGCGAGGAGGCTGTAGAGCGATTTTAAACAAAATAATTTTTTTCTTCAAAGGCTCTCGCTTCGGTAGATTCGGGTCCACTCGGTGCTGTTACGCGTCGTCGGGGTGACCTTTGGAAATAGTTATCGATCGCTGCTGACCAGCGACAGGAGCAACAATTAAACGCGCCTTTCACTACGGGGACAGCGGTAATTTGCCATCGCTGAACACGACCACCTTGCCTCCCCTACTACGTACCTTTCGTATGTAGCATGTAGACAGTGAAATAAGATTAGCCACCTATTCGGACAGTGAAAATACAATCTCTCACAACAATACTTTTTCAGGCCTATCGAGAGTGCACCGATGAAACCTTCGACATTGTATCATCGACGGTGAGGAAGATTTAGTTTTTCTTTATCCTTTCTCGTTTTTTAATCGTACAGTGGAGTGAAGAAAAGAAGAAACGGTAATAGAGAAGAGTGAGAAAAGTGCGTTGATTGGTCGTGTATAAATCGCATATCTGCGAGCGTGTTTCTGTGCTTCTCGGTTATACCTTTGGGTATTAGTACGTGCATACGCATGTCATTATTGGAACGATGGCTCGGCAAGGCTGTTGGTTTACCGTGACTTTCGTCTACCTTGGAGCCCTCGGAGCTCTCTCGCAAAATCCCATCGAGGAGAGAACAATTTTCGAAGCTGCCTTTCAAGGTGAGTCTGTATCGAATGAGTTGTACATGGAGGAGGGTGGGGGGGTACATGTGCTCGCACAGAGTCCGTGCTGTCACTGGCCGTGAGTACCCGAAAAGCATCGGCCCGCATTGGTCCGCTACTTATGCCAGATTCATGCTACGCGTGTCCCCCGCGACTCCCCTGCTAAACTCCGCGACGCGCAGAGCGCACGGAGTTCCCACCTGCACGCACCGGACCGATATTAGGCTGTGCAGGTGCGTAAATAGTAATGCGGAGGCTAACGCGATAAACGTCCGGACGGTCTCGCACTTGATTTAACACTAGAGCGTTTAGTCACCCGAGCAATGCTATCTTTACTTGATGAGGAGTCGATTTTGATAACTGGTATATATTGCGTCTATAACCGCATATATTGCGTCTGTTTGACAATGATTGCCGTTGACGGCACGATAAGTGCCGTGTCTGTGCGAAAACGACCTCAGTGTCGAAAATTGCCCAAACCTTTGATCGCAGACCATCGCGTCGAACGGCTGGTAAAATTTCGACGGTAAACGTTCCTAAACACGATCGTCCCATTTGTTTTGCCGTCCCGTCACAGTTGTAGCCGCGCGCCCGACGTCTCTTTGCCTCGGATCGATATTGCGAGGCGCAAGCCGCCAAACACAAGGCCGGGCCTCCCGCTACCAACAACTTACGACTTGCTTACGAGCCAACATACACCGAGCGCGAGACGACCTCCCGTTTCAATGGCTTTTGTTCCCTCGGCGGTCTATTTACTCGCCTATTAATCTCCGTGCAATATTCTCGTCATGGGATCACGTGGGGGGGGTTTACCTCGGCTCCTTGGAACTACTTAGTACTACGATTCACATTGGGATTATCGCGATATCTTTCACCGTTCTATCGAGTAGAAATTTTCCTGAACAATTGGACTAAAAAAAACTGTGCATCCGGCCAAGGTATTCCTGACTCTGCGAGCGAATTGCTGTAGAAACGAGATGAGGGATTCTTAATATAATTTAATTGGGGCCGCGCGAAGAGTTCCCCCCCCCCCCAACCTATAGATCGGAGATATTGCCGGTCGTATTATTTCGAATGCACAGCCATTACGACGCCCTGTTGCTGCGGTTACGGTTTTTTTTGCTCTCGGTGAAAGAGATATAGCACGCGTTTTTGTACGACTCGGCTATACGGCTCAATGCAGGGTCTTAATTAATGACCCGCGATGAGAAGGTTCGATTGGAAAAAGCCTTTATGTCGCGCTCTCGGAACTCGCGAGCTATCGACTTTTTAAATATTAAACCAACTGCTGGCTGACACAATAGCGCGATGTTGGAACACGTTCATCGTCGTCCAAAAGTTACCTACTATTGAGTATTACTTAAATATGAACTTGACAATTAAGGATCGGCCGTCAATGTTTCGCAGGAAGATGCGGCCACGGTTCGCCGTGCGAGCAGCTCTGCTACGAGCTTCACGATGGCATGTACGAATGCGATTGCACCAACGGCTACGTACTTGACAAAAATGGATACAGCTGTTCCGGTAAGATAACTCAATTGGTATCTCGATTACATGTATTGTAGATTATATTAATCTGTTCGGGTTTGAATGTACAAACCTGTCCTTTTATTTCCCGTGTCATTGACAATTTTAGTTTGTACGTTTTTTTGTAATACCGGGATCGGATGACGGCGATGAGAAAATTAACAAATAAAAAATTGTGGAGGTTTGTGGACAATAGCGTGTAAAAAGTACAAACTTTAAACTGTGTAACAATATTAATACGTGGACACGTCGCAGCGTCGGACCTTTCTATGCAGATGTCATTTATTAAGAATTTAAGTATTAGACGTGCAATTTGAGACTTTTAAGAGTATCTACAAACATTATTAGCACAGAAAAAAATTATACAAGATTTAAACCTTCATTATTTTCTATTGTTGCATTTAGTTGAAATACAGACATTACAGTTTCTGGGAATTTGTAGAAGCGTTACTACGTACGCGACCCAGTAATCGGACAGTTCGAGGAAGTTATGTTAGCCAGCTCTCTACGTAGCTTATATCTTCAGTATTGCTTCGCGTAAATAAATTTTTTTCATTCGTTTATTCAATAAATGCCAAAGAAATTGTTTTAGTTAATATGAACTAGTTGTGTCCGTACATCTCGAAATCTACGTTTGTCCGAAACATCGAAATGATTCCGAATTTAAAAAGAAAATGTATTTGTAATTAATCGACGTGTTTTGGAAATTAAAAATTATCAGCTCGACATTGGTTTCAGTTATTTTCACGAAAAATGTGTTCATGACCAATGTAATAAAAACTGCCCGAATCTGGGAATGTCCTTAACCACGCGATCATTCTTACCTTTACCTTAGAGCCGAAATAAGAATTGAGTTTTTTTTCGACAGCTGGTAAGCGAGCCGGCTGCCTTCCTGCAGCTGCAGGAAGCCTCTTCGGCTCTCGCGCATCCTCGAGTAACTGTGTGCGGCCGCTCTCTCGATATAACACAATCAATGTCCCATTGTCTCTGGGTCGAGCCGATGCCACATAAACGACTGTGTGTTGCGCTAAAATTATATTATTTATCTGTCGCTCAATCCCTCTTTGACGCGAAATGTCAGAAGATGTCCAATGTCGGAATCAAATAACGAGATCTCCAAGCGGGTTCGCATAGCATCGTGATGTACATAAAAAAACGAAAAAAAAAAATACAGAGAAAAGAAAAGGTTACGCCGGTAGTGGAACCGCCTCCATGGTGGCGAGTAAGTCTTACTGGGCACGTTATCGATTTGATTCGCGGCGTGTTGCCGCTGCTTAGGTTAACGCGAAAGGGCGAGACGCTGCGACAGCGGAAAATTTGATGACCTTTCCATACGTCAAAACTATTAATTAAGATAAGAGAATAAGTTAGCGGCGTTGCAAAAACGGTTGAAAAGCTTCAATTAATGGTAATGTCATTGTTTGTCCAAGCGAGTTGCGTGCAACAGTCGCTCAGCTGCGAGTCACGTGATTCCGCAGATTATGTGTCGGGCGACGCAGACAGTTGTGTTTTCCACAGTTGCATTTCGGTTCTCTTCCTGATAATCTCATCCGCTGTCGGATTAACGTGGACCTCTCTGAAATTTATTGTTATCTGTTCTGTATTATCGATTATCCGTTCACTCGTTCGAACAGGATTGTAATTGCTTTCTGTCTGACCCAATCACCTTTCGAAAGGTTTGTTCTCGACTACAGTGGAGTCTCTCACATCGTTCGTAAAGCGACACGAAATTATCGGATCCATCGCCCGAGCGGGTGACGAAAAGTCTAAGCCGTTTTACTTTTTTCTTCGATAGTGACAAACTTTTCTGACGCAAAGCAATTGTTATATGTATATAATTAGAATATAAAGATCTGACTATCTATTTTTCTCGGTATTTCGGTTATTCGCAAACAACTGATTTAATAAATCCGCGTAATGCATTTAAGGATGTTTGGGCCAAAATGCGTTTCTGTTCGATCGCTATAAAACTTTGCTACTTTGCTGGCAAAGTTTGCAGGACATTTTTTTAGACTTTTTGACCATGTAGTTTTTTATTTATTAATGCGTGTACATACTGCTACGTAAAGTGCCGTGTAAATATTTCGGAAATCGATCGATAACGACAGACCGTACCGATTCACTTCGTCGATTTCTCTTAGATTCGAATAAAAAACTGACCGCAGCGAAACGTGTAGAGACAGATTGTGTCCAGATTTCAAGAAGATTCACCGTTTTGTTTCTGAGATAAATTCAATAAACGAAAGAATCTATTTCTGTCCAGCCGCTTGCTTTGTCTGCGTTTCTCACTCGCCCATTGGCTAACGCGTTCAGCGGAGCTCCCCTCTCGTTCCCCTCCAACGATTTCGGCCCAAACATCCATAAGGATATTTGAAAAATTGATGGGAATGTAGGTGGATTTTGTATATGCAGGAGATACGCTTAGGGTACGTGTGTGGCATATAAAACAGCAATGCATGCTCGGTACACATAATGTTCGAGCCCATGGGAGCGAAAACTTGTCGGAATAATCGAGTATACACAATGTACAGAGGCGCACGTAAATGCCAAGTCGTCGGATCGCACCGGCTGTGACTGGCGTCGGTCGATAAAGAATATATAGCATAGCTTTCCGACGCTTTAACACAATACACGAATGCCGCCGCTACGCAATACGTCTTCTACTTCCAAACAAAATTTATTCAGATCTTCCGAGAGCCTTATTTTTCTTCTTATTTCTTCGAGGCAAGTGTGAACCTGCAGAATCCGTGGGGCGTTTGTGTCACATCGGATATCAATAATCTCACGAGCGATTGAACGTTTGGGGCTTTATGTCGAGGTGGAGAAAAAACGTAAAATTCAATTTATTTATTATGTAACGTTTGATTCAATATTTTTATTTTTTATATGTTGTTTCACGTAATTATATTGTTCTTGCTTCAAAACAATACAGAAAAAAATGATCCATTAGAATATTCACATGTGTGAGTGCCCGAAATACCACGATTGAATTATATTCTTATATATAGATTTACAATATTTTTACCGTTCGACGTCACGCATCAATTGACACATTGGTCGAGCAATTTGTGTGATTTTTTTTTCTTTTTTGCATTGGTTCCAGAGCTTAATTCGACATCGGCACCGAGCAGCGAGCTTGGACAATTCATTAATGACATTGAGAACGATGAATTGAATACCGAAGTGGACAACGAGGAGGATGCGGTCGAGGATATACTGTACATGAGGGGTGCTTCGTTCACAATACATTTCGAGCCGAATTCATTAAATTCAACGCCTACCGCGTCCAACAAGAGCCGAGACAGTAATGAGATACCCTGGTCGGATCAATCGACCCTCGACCCTACTTCCCAGGTTCGAGCAAATGCACTTGTTTTTTTGTAGATTCTATTCTGCCACTGTGCACCATAAAATAAAGGTCTTTGCATTCAACAAAAATTTGTCTGCCAAGCGACCATATTACCCATACAGCACGAAATATTTTGAAACAGTTTTAGAAATATTTTCAATCTTTCAAATCTTACGAAATATTTATAATATTAAAATAATATTTTGAAATATTTGATAAAAGTATTCCGACGAAACGTTTCTTAAATATTTCTGAAACATAGTGATAATGATAGTGATTTTTTTTTGTAAATCCTATTCTGCCACTGTGCACAATAAAATAAAGATCTTTGCATTCAACAAACATTAGTTTGCTAAGCGACCAATAGCCTTATGGCACGAAATATTATGAAATAATTTTAGAAACATTTTCAATCTTTCAAATCTTTATTTATATATTATTTTATTTTAATATATCTTATATTTTTATATATCTATATAATCGATGCGCGATTAAGTAATGAATACACATGCATACACAACGATTAACAGACGACGTTGTTAATTCCAGACGGCGAGCTCGGAAGGCAAGAGTGAAGTTACGATCACCGAGAGTTACGCCATCAACACCGAAGCGGCGTGTTCGCTGGACTGCGGAGCAGCGGGTAATTGTTACTTGGAACAAGCGAGGAGTGGCGACGGCCAAAACTCCCAAGATGATGATTGCTCCGCGAACGGAAGAAAGGAGGATCGCGGAGGCCTTCGACAGCGGTGTCAATGTCCCCTGGGAAGGAGCGGCGATCGATGCGAGCTCGGTAAGTTGAACTCGCTTCTCGAATGGATTCCCATTTCCGCCTCTAATAACAATGTCGGCGTATGTTGGGTTTGGACGTGTACACAAGAAGCGAGCTTGTGCACCACAATGAAAGAAAGGAAACAAATAAAAGGACTTTCCCTCTTGCTCCAGTATCGTGGCCTGTAAAAATAAAAATCCACTGCCTTGAGAGGCAGCAATGAAGACGATGTCTCACACAGCCAGGCTCCGAGCAATCGTGTTATCTGCTTTATTTGTGTTGAATCGCTTATTCCTTTTGTTGCCTTAATTACCGGTTTCTGCAGGGAGTCAAAGAAAATTTACATGGAGCGCAGCAAGAAAGTCGAAAGGATCAGAGGGGGAGAGATTGCAACGGGAGAGAACTCAATTCGACGGGAGAGGGAGAGAGAGAGGGCAGAAATCGATATCGAATCTATATACGTAATACCTTGGTCGGGAGAAATTGCATCTGTTGAAAACTAATTTTACGTTTCCGTACGCGAGGGAACTGTGAAAGGAACGATCGGGTCGGCGGAGAGACGTATTAAAACCAGCCGCGTTCTAACCGGTGGAGAATATTTCGTTTACAGAAATTAATGTGTGAAATGTTGGACAACTTTCAGAAACGGACGTTAAATCACCGCGTTTCACTGGATCGGGATGGCTCGCGTTTCCAGCACTGCGGGCAGCTTACAAACATGTACAATTGGATCTCGAATTCCGTCCGGAGGCGTGGGACGGCATTCTCCTTCTCGCTGGAGAACGGGACGACCTGCAGGGCGATTTTATGGCCTTGATTTTGCATCATGGTTTCATAGAATTCAGGTGGGTCGGATCATTCCGTTGGACGTGTCGCGTTTCCGCTTGCAATTGAGTGATACGAGTGCGGTTAATCTCATTGCAGATTCGATTGCGGCAGTGGAGTGGGTGTCGTTAGAAGTACGGAAACTGTTAAATTGAACAAGTGGAATACTTTGAGCGTTTACAGACATCGATGGGACGCCTGGATCCAGCTTAATCAGGCGAAGCGCGTTCAAGGCCGGTCAAAGGTGTGTTGATTATACACCTATATAGCACGAAATATTTTGAGATCGTTTTAGAAATATTTTTAATCAAATCTTACGAAATATTTCTCAAACGCAGTGATAATATATATTGAGATTTTTAATTTCATCTTTCCGTGTTTAAAAAACGTAAAAAGTTTCAAAAACATTTCAATGTAAGATTTATGAGCGGACAGAAAAATATTTTCAAAATCTTACTAAAACATTTCAAAAATATTTTCGTGCTATGTGGATATAGTCATCGATGGTAAATATATCGGTATATCGTGTTCTATATTATTTCTTTAATTGAAGGGCTTATTCTCGAGGATAACGTTTCGCGAACCACTGTTCGTCGGGGGTCCTGGAAACACTTCGGGATTGGAGCGACTTCCGGTGGGAAGTGGTTTTCGGGGTTGCGTCCGGCATCTCGAGGCAAACGAGCATCACTATCGCTTTCCACTGGCTCCGCAAGGAGACGCCGCGAATGGCTTCGACGTTGGTCAGTAATGCATTATTGATATCGTTCCGTTCCGTGTTAATCTTATTAATATTTTCTCATTAATTTTATGCAAGAAAAGCCAATTATCGAGGTTATACGATATTGATTTTTTATTTTTATTTTTTTAGAGGAATGCACGGCGGATCGATGCAGCAAGGTGCCTTGTTCTCACGGTGGAAAATGTCTCGCGACCGGGGGCGACACAGCAGTTTGCCTCTGTCCTCTCGGATACACCGGTGATTTGTGCGAGACGAGAGTCGATCTTCAGGTAAGAAGCGACGATGGAAAGATGGCAGACGGCACAGTAGTCCGCTGTACTATTTAACTCATGACAAATGTTTGCTCGGCGCAGGTGCCGTCTTTCAACGGGTCGTCGTACCTTCGATATCCCGGTCTCGGCGAGACTTCGCTCTCGTGGCTTGAGTTGGCAGTCACTCTCAAACCCATTTCACCCGATGGCGTTATTCTCTACAACGGTCATCATAGCGACGCGACTGGTGATTTCATCGCGCTCTATCTCTCCGCTGGCCACGTGCAATTTACGTTTGATCTCGGCACTGGCCCAGCGACCCTGAGGTAAACTACCAACGGTGTCACGAATACCATGTCGTATGGAATTCGAAGTTATGAACACTCTTAATATCCGCCACTTTAGATGTACATGACTGGAACTTTTTACTGCTCAAATTTTCGTGTATTGCACAGTTCACTTGCAATATGGCAATATATCCATACATTTCTTCTCGTTATAAGTTCATTTCGATATATATGTACGTTTTCAATTTCTATTTACTACTTAAGGACTCTCAAAAGGCTGGCCTTTTTACATTTCAACGTTCCTTATTTTTCTATTCCGAAATATCGGCTGTTCTATATTTTAGTCGTTCAAAACTTTGACTCCCACCACCATTATATGCTATATTAATTGATACATGTACATTGACCGAATAAAATGTAGGAGCGAATCGCCAGTGCGACTCGGTGAATGGGTGGAGGTTCGCGTCTCGAGGACCGGTAGATTGGCCGCTCTCGAAGTCGAGGACGAGCTGCCACAGGAGATTCTCGCTCCGGGAGCCTTCACTCAACTGTCCCTGCCCCTCAATCTTTATCTCGGTGGCGGACCAACACCGGAAATGTATACACCAAAGATGAAGACAACAGCGAGTTTCGTTGGTTGCATACAAACGGTTCTACTGAATAATCGCGAGGTAAAAACGACGACAAACCCGTCGACGCTGGAATAATAATGTGATTATTATCTAAAAATAATGCAACGAAAATTACACAGGTCGGTATATTGGCTGAGGCACTCGGAGGTGTGAACGTCGGCAATTGTGGACACCCGTGCGAGGCAAGGCCCTGTGGCGATGCCGAGTGTCGACCGTTGCGTGAGCGATTTACGTGCCGCTGTCATCCCGGCATGCCGCATCCGTGTCCAGCTGTTCCTGGATCGCAGGAACCGCTGCAACAGCAGCGGTACGTTGGCCCGTCCGCCTCTTTAGGTACGGGCTCCACCGTCGTAACAACTACATCGGCCGGTAACCCGGAACAGGGATTAGCTTTAACGAACCATCGCCGCATTCCAATCCCATACCAGTCCAAAGTCGGCGTACCGAGCTTTACCGGCAGCGAGAGTTACCTCCATTACAACGATGCCGACACCATGAAGAGGTTCGTCTATCTCAAATCTGTCTCATTCTTCGATAAATAACGAGAAAAAGTAGTATGTGATTTATTTTCTTTCGACAGGATAATAAGTTATCGGGTCGATATAAATATGAGATTTCGAGCGAGCAGCAGTACCGGACTGTTACTGTGGAGCGGTAGACACGCGGATCCGTCCGAGCAGCCGGAGACGAATGACGATTTTCTCGCTCTTGGTTTGAACGAGGGCTACCTGACGCTCGCTTATAATCTTGGCTCAGGCGAG
Source organism: Ichneumoninae sp. A BG-2022a (assembly GCA_030522665.1). NCBI lineage: Eukaryota > Metazoa > Arthropoda > Insecta > Hymenoptera > Ichneumonidae > Ichneumoninae sp. A BG-2022a. The sequence goes on along the minus strand of JAPYZC010001650.1, from coordinate 5,066 downwards.
GCCATTCTAAGGTACAACGTGACGCGACTGGACGACGACTTGTGGCATAGGGTCAGAGCAGTCAGGTGAGTTTCAATAATCGCCCACGACTGAGCCTGCCTCCCTTCAGTGCCCGCTCCAATGCAAATACGAGCTTTGTGTCTTTAACAGAAACGAGCAGTGGGCATCTCTCGTCGTCGATAGCGGAATAGGAGTGTCAGCGTCGTCACCTGGACAATTGAGACAACTCAATACCGACACGGGTCTCTATGTTGGTGAGTCCCTGTTAATTTCCTTCTCGTCATTATCGTGTTTAGGAGGAAATCGATTTTATTTATTTCATTTATTTTATTTATCGTACGATGTTTGCAGGAGGCGCCCCCGATATCGTGAGGACGACAGGCCGGAGATATTCCAGGGGAATGGTCGGTTGCATCAGTGATCTCGTATTGGACACGGATTTCTCCGTCGCCCTGTCCTCGCCGGAGCAGTCGACGAATACACACTCGTGTATCCCTTGAGCATCCCGAGCGGGAAAATGGTAATATCGGTAACGGATACGTTCGCGTACCACCGTCTACGACTCTTGTACTGTACAATACTAGTATACCCATGAATTTGTAACATTACCTCATCGTACCAAGCGCGAAAGACTATAACCCACATGATCTAGTCAACATGTTGTAAATACACCCCGATATCTATGTATTATAATCATCATATCATACTGAAATGATATCAAGTTTTCCCGTGTTGGTACCTCGACCCGATTAAATTCAAGGTGTAGGCTCGAGCCTAACGAGTTTACGAAACAGTCACGAGGAAAAAGAAAAAAAAGAAAATTATCGATAAGATATAAGCCCTCAGCGTCAATTTTTTAATTAAAGCTTCGACCGGCCAGTTGGTAAATATAGCCGCCCATAACACGATACTGTTCGAACTCGATCGTCCTCTACATTCTTTTCTTTTTTCGACATATTCGGACGAAAGTTCATACAGCTTCGGCATGGCCACCGGCTGCGCTTCAATTGCCACCACCGATGCACTTTTTATAAAAATATTAAGTACAATTTTTCACCGAATGTTATATAAGAATCTGTACGATGTGCCGCGGCGGGGATAAGAAAAGGACGCATTGCGGTTCGTTGGATCTAATCAAACTTGTTTATCAAACTAATGCCGATGGAACTTGGCAAGATGTACAATGCCGCGTCTGCCAGTAACGATCACTGATCGGCAACTGTATTCGATCCTTGAGCGTGTTACACTGTAAAGATACTCAGCGAAGAGTGGATAATCGAACGAGCGTAGCTATATGACTGATAAACGATTAAAATTGCACCAAATATTCCGCCCTTAAAATCCTCCGATATTCGCCCTATAATAAAACTATCTAGTAAAAGCGGAAAGCTAAATGCACACGATACACGAAAGTTTTAATAAGCTGGCACTCGTATGCCATAGCAACGACCGACCGACCGACTGACTGAAAAAAAAAAAAAAAAAAAAAAAAAAAAAAAAAAAAAAAAAAAAAAAAAAAAAAAAAAAAAAAAAAAAAAAAAAAAAAAAAAAAAAAAAAAAAAACCGGTCGGCAAAAAAAGGTCAATAATTCGGGCATAGGACTAATAGTTTATCACGTCACATATCTGATGAGAGTCGGTGATTGTAGAGGAGCGCCCGCACCATGTGCCCAACGGTCCTGTAATTGATAAGCTATTCTCTATTGGCGTGGAAAGTGGAAAATCAATTATTAAGAAGAATTTATCGCGATAGAAAATGAAAAAAAAAGGAACGACTAAAGCAATCGGCTATGGTCAATTTTTTACACACTTTATTTTATGTATATTGTAGAATATATGTACAGGGTAAAAGTGGTGAATATTGTCCACCCCGATCAGCTCGTCAATCAATCATATATGGACCGCGCGATATTCACCACTCTTATCCTGTATATATGTATGGATGTACTACCCAAAGGAACATAAACAATTAAGGAGAATTACGTGTACGTGTGCTGGTATAAAATATAATATAATCGAGTCGGTCATTAAATGTAATTAATACACACGAATGAATGATATCGTGCTGGACGGGAGGTAGAATCATCCGTCATTTACATGTTAGTTGGATATGTTAGTACGTAAGGAAAGGCAAAACTTCCCCGTACCATTCGCGCTGCACTAAATTTAGTGGCTTACGTGAGTGAACTTAATTAAAGAAAAGAAAAAAAAAATAAGGCAAAGAAAAACCATAGAGAAACGTCTACGTAGTAGTTACGATCGTCATTGATCCATCGCAGTGTTTCGCATTAGGAGCAAAAAAAAATGCTCATTCTACTCATAGCTTTTCACTGTCATCAAAGTGGTAACTTTACTCGGGGCTAGCTGATAACGAATTTTTGTTTCTTCCTATTTTTCTCCTTGGCAGCTCCCAGAACCAAAACTATGCATATTATATATATTGTGATAATTCATGGAAAACAGTTTCGCTGCGAAAACGAGTAGAGCAATAAATATATATGAATGAGCCATCGAGTGAAAACGGTACGCGTAACTCGAGTATGCATTAAAGGCATGGTAAAAACAAAATAGATTACATGTTAAAATCGCAGGTAATGAACTATTCGCATTTTAATGAATAATGGTCCGCAGAGCGAGAGACCAGCGACTTACAAGGCTGACGTTAATATACATATATATCTTCTTATATCGCTGTGCGTGATATTCATAATAAAAATGGATACAATCCTTGAATATCATCTCAGAAAAGAAAAACACACACACACACAATTGAGAGAAGCACTATCGCAATAAAAATAAAATGATGAGACGGAGGGAAGGGTGATTAGATGAAAAATTGGGAGAAATAAATAAATGAATGAACGATAGAGAAAGAAAGAAAAAAACGATCGATTGGGTTAAAGCGACAAGGGGGTTATTGTGCTGTGCACAATGGCACAGCCTGTGTTCCTCCTTGTCGCATTGGATCATCGACATATTATTACGAAAATATTATATCAAATACGATGCTAAATGAACTATTTCTATTATGTCCGTCTGCAAAGTCTATTAGAAGAGTCTATCCTACCTACTATACCTTGTAGCTAACCCGCGCATTGTCCACAATATAAATATGTATATATTACATACTATATAGGTATACTATATATATATTTGTGTCGGTATGTTTCGAGTGAGAGTGTAGTGTGTGTGTGTGTTGTATGTGTTCGTGTGTGCGCGCGCGGACAAAAACAAAAAAAAAAAAAAAAAAAAAAAAAAAAAAAAAAAAAAAAAAAAAAAAAAAAAAAAAAAAAAAAAAAAAAAAAAAAAAAAAAATCCAGTGATTGCAATCCTTACAATATTCGTCAGACCTTCGCTTTCGATAAACGGACGTTGCAAGTTGAATGGCACATCACGGTGGAATTGCGTCTATTATTGTTGTCCGTGTTTTTTATCAAATGCCTGTCTTGTTTTTATCATCATATATTGTACATCCTAGATAGAAACACGTGCCGTCAAACGGGTATCGTACCATTGGTATCGCTACCGTTCTCGATTACCTTCTCTGAATCTTTCATTCATACGCTGAATACCTAATGAAATAGTTATTATTATCACGACATTAATTTAAGTATATAAACGCATATGTGTGTGCACCCGCTACTCCATGCATTTCGCGTGCGCGCTCTCGTGTGTGTGTGTGTGTGCGTGCGTTCGTGCGTCCCTGCATGCGTGCGTGCGTGCGTGCGGATATGTGTGTGTGTGTGTGTGTGTGTGCGTGCGTGTGTGTTTGATCAACGGCCCGCGTGTTGACAGCATGAATAAAACAGATTTTATAAATCGGACCACCGCTTTCTTTCCCATTCTTATAAAACGCTACGTAAAATTTACTCCGTTATATGCTCAGGCGCGATAAATTCTGCGCGTGCATGCTCGGGACCTCTATCAGCCTGCGCGGCAAATGATCACTCTATGCAATATGAGATTTCTCTTCTGAAAATTGTGCAATATTTCGTAATGCGATTTCACACAGTTGCGGAAAGGCCGTTTTGCCTCGAACTCGTGAACGGGGTACCCATTCGATCAATTTACTTTTTATGGTCGCCGCTAACGCGATCGCGGTATTTTTCCTTTCACGTGAAAACGAGAGGAGAAACAAGGTGAAATTAAAAAAGAAGTAACAACATCAACATCGACATGTTATGATTTATGATGTACCCGCGTCATTCGCGACGGGCATTCGAGCACATTCATTAAACGGAATGCAACGTCATTCAAATGGCAATACGTATGAATCTCTTCGCAAAGAGAAACGACAAAGTCTGCCACGTTTCTCGTGGAGTGTCAAGAGTTTAAATCTGCAGGGAAGTTAAATAAATACTCTACGACATTGTAGACTTATGCATAATTCATCACTTCTCAGTAGTAACTCTAATGCAAAAAGCCCAAGTACGTCGGTAGTTGATGTACTCGATATACGTGTGGATGCGAAGGGAAATTACAGTCTATTTTTATCGCACGCAACAATATTCCGACGGAGTCGTTAATTATCTCTAGCCCAGAGTAAGATTAATAATTACTTTCTCCGATATTTCGACGGCTGCGTTCGAACACAGAAAATAAATGGTTGGATCATGCAAATGAACGGTGACACACGTTCAAAAGTGTATTTTGTTGGTGCAACAAAAATGTTTGTTTCGATCAACAAATTTGGAATAAATCGAAGCAAATAATCGTTTAACAAAACAATGTTTTATTTGTACCACACAAATAGCAGCTTTGAACGTGTGTCACCGCGTTTTTTTGCATAATCCAACCAATCTTTTTTCTCGGCGGAGCCGTCGAAATGTTGGATAATCTATCACATCGATCACAGCAGCAGAGAATAAAAAATTACTAAAATAATTATCCTTATCCGATATTTCGACGGCTGCGTTCGGACACTGAGAAAAAGAAACGGCTGGATTAAGCCAATGCGCCGTGACATACATTAAGGAGGGAGTCTCGCTGCGCGCTGACTTCGCATAAGTTCGACAACAATAAGAGAAAATTGCAAGTACTTCTTGATGGTGTAAAAAGCTGAAAAAA
>JAPYZC010001649.1:0-16034 GCA_030522665.1 Ichneumoninae sp. A BG-2022a | reverse complement strand
TTGACGGTTTTACTTTTATGAAATGTAGACATTTTCTATGTTACGAAAAAGGTGAAAAGTAATTTGCACATGATTTTTCTATACTTTTTGTTGTGAAAAGTGTATTTAATTATAGCTTCCTCTATGAGGAAGCCAAAACGGAACGACGGAATTTACCATAGAGGAAATTATGTACAAGAAGGTAACAACATGAGGAAGTAATTTTGCAAATCACTGTGCAGGCTTTTTCCTTCTGCACTGGCAAAATTCAAGAATTTTGCCAGTGCAAAATTCTTTCCGCACTGGCGGAAAGAATTTTGAAAAAAAAACTTTCATAACACATCTCATCAGGCCAATGAAAAAATTCGGTTCGGCGATGCAATAAACGTGTGCGAGGGATAATAAAAGAAGCTAGATTTGCCAATTGAACTGTTCTGGCGCAGAGCACGAAGCACGGAGTTCTCGCATGATCCCCGGGGGATTTTCCAGCGGCGGGGTTTTAATGACTGGCGTGCGGGTACATCGCGTATGGACTTAAAAATAGACACACTTTTATTGTTCACCGTTCGCAGAGTCGCGCGGGTGGGTGATGCGAGCGGGATGAGCCTCGCGAGCCGCGTCATTGGCGTTTAACCTACATAGAAGCAAACAGGGGCTGAAATGCGTGCCACTTCGTGTCTGAAGATAATTAGACTCAGCCCAACCGGTACATTCGAGCCGGTGGAGTCGGGCGATATACTCGTTCGCTCATTTGCAGGCGTCGGGGTTTTGAGAGGATATTCACTAGCGCACATGCAGATAGAAACGCCCATAGTGCCGTTTGTGCTTCTTCGACACATTAACGTGTTACGAGTTTAAACTTTGCTCCACATGTTAACTGCATAGAATAGTCCTCTTCAAGTCGTTTTATCTCACTCGGCCCTCACCCTACATTTCATATCGATCGCGCCGTAGCGCTTTCGGCCAGAGAAACCATCATCGAGTCGAGCTTCCTTTCTCCTCACATCGATCGAGCGGGTCTAGGCGATATAAAAATAATCTCTTGAATATACAAGAATTTTACGATATTCCAAAAAAAAAAAAAGAACGACTTCAGCTACGGGTCAGTCTAAAATCGGGAATAAAGAAGTAGGTCCATTTTCGATCTCATAGTTAATTGAAAACATTATCAAGCTCCGCAGGGCACGAGCATTCGTATGTTGTGTGTGCACGGTTTTTTTCGTATCTATATTTGTCCTGATGGTTTTTGCTTACACGATGGGAACCGGATAGTTTCATGGACTACGGTAGGTGATACAGTTTGGCAACTTGCGAAGTGATGTATGACATAAGATTTTCTATGTTACTTAACGCAGGGGTACATTTTTTAAGACACCATTTTTTTAATTATTTGAAAATAATTAATAATAACTTCGGCGGACTTCATAAAAATTGATGAGCAATATATAAAAAAAACATTTGAATAGGAGGCATTGACCGCGGCCCGCGGTTTCGCGATATCCGTGGCTCGCGTTAGTGAGAAGACCGTAGTAATCCGTGCTAATGCCGTAGCAATGACCGTAGTAAACGGTGAGCAGTAGTAATGAGTGCGTAAGCTTTAGCATACATTCTCAGCCCGAACCCGAATAAATTCCAGAAAGCTTGGATAAACGACTTTAAAAATGTAGCACTCATTCGGCTAGCGTGAAAGGCTCCATCCTCCATAACGCACAATGGTTATAACCACGCCACTCATAGAAATACTGTCAGGTATAGAAATATGTATCCGATAGCAATGAAGTTTCGTTCTTGACCTATTTTTCATATCAATATCTAAATATGTCGTGACAAAGCTCACTTGGATAATTTTACATGATAAATGATTGCCGTGAAATCGTTCGTATTACTTATGTAAATGTACCGTTTATTTGTGGTTCGCAATAGAGTGACAGTCCAGCATTGCACATATGAAGACGACTCGAACGATGGACATATATGGGTGAGAATGCCGTATCAATGACTGAACAGGTTTTTTCTAAGATATGCATAATTTGCATTCAAATAGCGAACGCTTAGTTACAGTACTGATGAATGATACAATTTTATCAGAAAAAATATAGGGTGATCGAAATAAAATATATATTTTTAAAAATAAAAATACTTTTTTCTCATTACATATTCCGTACTGGATGAGAAAATAAAAATTACTACTTAATTGGGGAAAACAATCATATTATATTGTTAGGATTAACTTCCTTCAGACCGACTGGCTCGGGGTCCAATCGCGTTGATTATCGTATTATCTGTCATTAAAATTTTAACCGGTCGTCCCATAATCGACAACGATCAATTATATTACGATAGGGAGGGGAAATTGAATGCAATTAAAACCCGATTAATTCTCCTTCGTGCAATAATTTTTCCGTTACCTATGGAAATCTGTAATCGAACGACAAAAATTGTCACGTAAAAAAAAAATTTTTGATTAAAAAAATAACTACGACAAAATTCGCAACATTATTTAGTTTCTTTCAATACATCAACTTCACACTAATAACAAATGTGACGAGAAATCCACAGCTGCCAGTATGGATTACCAAGGTTTTCGGTCAAAGCGAATTATATCTGTGTCGTGGTACTAAGTAGAAGTCAAATTAATAAGTGCGGAGGTGTAACACTGCTTATCTCGGACAGACGGTAATGTAATGCGTAGACGGTATATCAGCTCGCGTTGACCGGTTGAGGTAGTCATTGTCGCGAAAAAGCCCGCGCACTCAAAGAAACGATTAGCGAAACGCATTTCTCTATCCATATAATAATAAACTATCATAATTTCAATTAATGTATTTATCGGTGCCGATCGGTGTCGGCACGCTTGGCAATTTTGTGGCCTTGCCTTAAGAAGAAAAGGTCTATTTTGCCCAACCGAAATATTTTCTACCACGCCGGTAGTGTCGGATAATTGAGAACAATACGCAATAATGAATTTTGATATTTTTTTGATTGGATGTTTAATCGTCGCACTGCGGAGAGACGTTAAATCCTCTGCGCTGATTAACGATGATCTGGCTGATGTGATTCCTTATTCGACTGACGTGACGGATGGGCAGCGTCAACTTATTAAGGCCGTCGAAGACGACTACGTTGTTATGGACACCGTAAGATTATGAGTTGTAACAAATATGGAAAGAGGAGCAGGAATTATTGACACAAAAAAATAATTGCTGGTATTCGAATTCCGCAAAAAGAGCACCGAAATAAATCAACAATTATTAATTATATCATAAATAAATCAACAATTATTCATTCTATCATAAATAAATCAACAATTAATTATTATATCGCGATTTCCGCGATTCATTCAGGTGGGCCTGGTGGAGCAGTATGGATACTCGGCCACAGAGCACACTGTCACATCTAAAGACGGATACAATGTAAAAATCTTCAGGATTTTTGGTAGCCCCAAGTCACCTCCGGCAGAAGGAAAACCCGTCGTTTACATACAGCATGGATTACTGACGTCCTCAGACTGTTGGGTACTCATCGGAAGTGGTTATGATCTCGGTAATGTGAAAGTATTTATTTTTGTCGTTCACTCTTGAGAAAGGGAAAATACCGAAGAGCTCCTTCCGTCATTAACGCAATTGGAGTTTAATTTTTTTGAACCATTTGATTTTTTTATATCATCCGCGATCATTTTCGCCATCAATTGCACTGAGGTTACTGTTGCAAAGTTTTTTTTTTCTCAGCACTCTTGCTCGCCGATGATGGATACGACGTTTGGCTCGGAAACGTTCGTGGCAACTCTTACGGCAAATCCCACAATAATTTAACGACCAAAGATAAAAAATTTTGGAATTACAGGTACGATATTAGAAATACGTTGATTTGTTGTAACTGTGAATATAGGTGCACGAAACTAAATTTCATTAAGTTATAACGGCTGTGTATTGCATCGTACAATCTCCGCTCGCGGATGTTCACTTAGAGAATAAAATTCTACGTAAGTGAACAATTTTTATGATTAATTGTTTCCGATTTTTATTTTCTAAAATAATAATTTAAAAAATGGTCAGCGAATTTCATTCTTAGCTGGGAATGTAATGTGTAATATGATGATGACAGCTACCATGAGGTCGCTACGCTAGATCTGCCAGCGGCAATCGATCACGTTCTCAAACAGACTGGACAGACCGACTTGATCTACATCGGACACTCGATGGGAACAACCATGTCCTACGTCATTCTATCGGAGATGCCAGAGTACAACAAAAACATACGTTTGGCCATCAGTCTTGCACCTATCGCCTTTTGGAATCAAGAGAAGCAAAATCTGATATTTCAAATTGTCATTCCATTCACCGATATAGCGAGGGTGAGTTGATGAATAAATGTTTATCGTAATGAAAGTGAATGGAAAAGCTCATAAGGCGTCTAGTGCAGTAGTTTCCTTTTGTGTGACTGAATTTTCGTTAAAGTCTAATTTTTTTTTGGACAGAAATTATTAAATTTTCTTGGCATCTACGAATTGCTGCCACAAACGTCACACAGAATTACCAGAGGATTGTGCGGCGCTGGTTCGCCTGCGCAATTTATATGCGTGTTTGTCATTTCTGTACTGTTCGGTGGAGAACCGAAAGACCTCAATTGGGTGAGTTGTCGCCTTAAAAAAACCTGCAAATAGTTGACAGAAACATAGCAATCCACTTGAAAAACAAATATATTTCACAAACGAGCACACTGTTCCCGACTCATGCCTATGTGCGCAATGGAATTTCTTTTCACTGAACGATAAAAAACATAATTTCTTCAATTTCTCAGGAACGCATACGTTACATAGGATTGTATAATCCAGCTGGAATTTCCACGAACACTCTTTATCACTTCGTACAAAATATTAACGCAGGTAATACGTGTTGCGAAAATTGTATGAATTATCATGTGAAACGAACATTTCTTATTTAAACGGTCAGTTCAGAACATTCATGGCGACAAACGATTTCTCGTCAATAGCATACAATTTGCCAATGATTCGTACCAAAAATTTTCAAGCAATTTTTCTCGAATACCGACCGATGGTGTTTCGTCATGAATTATAGTGGGAATAAAAAATGTACCCTGGATAAGTCAAATTCTACGACTTTAAGGAGGGAGTCTCGCTGCGCGCTGACTTCGCATAAGTTCGACAACAATAAGAGAAAATTGCAATTACTTCTTGATGGTGTAAGAATCTGAAAAAAATCATGAGAAGATTAATTTTGCATAATAATAATTGCAAAATGTTATTAACAAATTCACCAAAAAATTAATTGGTTAACAAATTACCCAGCAACAAAACTTTTTTTTTATTGAAATGATTCGTTTATTTTTCTGAATACGTATGCATTTTTTCAGATTTTAAAGTAATCGTTGATTTTTTTTTATAGAACAACAATCAACGATTACTTAAAAATCTGAAAAAATTCATACGTATTCAAAAAAATAAATGAATCGTTTTCATTTAAAAAAAGTTTTGATGCCGGGTAATTTGTTCACCAATTAATTTTTTGATGAATTTGTTAATAACAATTTGCAATTATTATTATGGAAAATGAATCTTCTCAGTATCTTTAGTATACATGATTTTTTTCAAATTTTTACACCATCAAGAAGTACTTGCAATTTTTTCTTATTGACTCCCTCCTTAATGATGAATGTTGATTTACCTTCGCCTGGCGTTACAATTACTGTGATAATTACGAATGACCGAAGTTTACGTAACATTAATGGCACGCGTGTCTCGTCAGGTGTACTTCAAAAATACGATCACGGTCAGAGCGACAACATGAAAATATATGGAACGAAAGATCCACCATTGTACAATTTGTCGAAAATAACAGCACCGTTCGCCTTGATCTACGCCGAGGCTGATGCGGTCTCGAAAAAAAAGGTAACAAAACAATTACCGGTCACTTATTTTTTTTACACTCATCAAAATCCCGTTCACGGTAATAAATTGTCAGATAATTTATAGTTTTCTTATTCTCGTTCCCGCAGAATGTCGATTATTTGGCCGGGATGCTTTCAAACGTTGTCACAGTCGAGGCAGTTCCTTTTGGTCTCTTCAACCACTTGGACTTCCTATGGGGGACTGATGCGAAACTTCTGGTATACGACAGAATAATAGAGCTCGTGTCAATATACTCCAATAATTCGACGAATAAAACGACTCCAGGAACGTAAAACTCAGATTTTTAAAATTTTCTCAACTACCTTCAGTTTACAAGGAGAGATCATTGGGGATGAAAATTAATGTTTCGTATTAATAAAACACTGTGTTGCTGCACAACTGTTGTTTCAAATTTTTTTTAACAAAGTTCATTAAACAAGATCAGAAATATCGTTGGGTTACGCTTTCGTCTGGTCACTGGTGGCTTGAAGTTTCTACGTCGGGTGACATCCAACTTTTATGAAAAGTTGTTGTTTTGTAATTTTCTCGGACTTGTGATTCACGAATGCGATGTTAATACCTCGCCTGGCCCCAAACCGATAAGGGTGTGCCGTCAGCGTTGATAACAACACGTGGCTCAACGAAGCGCACGTGCAAAATTATCCGCGATACATACATGACAATTGCCGCGAAATGGTAAATTTTTTTTCCGTAAATTGACTATGTATTTACGATTCACGATAAGTACAATCGGTGGAAGGCTCATCGTCGGAACTCTTTGCCGCGCAACAAAGTTTCCGTCAAATATTAAAATCGTTATTCAATAACCGATCGACAAAAATGGTCAATTCCAAAAAAAATATGAATAAGTATATACTTTTTATATAAGTCACAATTTGTTAGACTAGATGTTGATTTGTCTTTTTGGCCGGAATGCTGTCAAACGTTGTCACAGTCGAGTAAGTTCCTTGTGATTGCTTCAACCACTTCGACTTTGTATGGGCGACTGATGCCAAATGTCTACTGTACGACAGAATAATAGAGATCCTGTCAATGTACTCCAATAATTTGACGAATGAAACGACCTCTGCAACGTAAAATCCCGTTTTTTAAAATTCATAACGGATCAGTGGGCATGAAATGTTCCGTGTTAATAAAACACTATGTTAATGTACAAAAATATTGTTTTTGACTTTCTTTTCTGCTAAAAAAAATGAGTGCGACCACTGAATTAGCATTAATCGCACATTATTGAAATAAATAAATGCCGATATTATTACATGCCTTCAGTGGCAGTCTTTATGTGGGAGACAGTCCTTGGGATAAAAAATATCACATTTATTTGCATTGCAGCAACAATGTTTAATGCAAAATTGCATCCGAAAATCAAAGAATTTTCCTGATGGTATTCCAAAAATCGCATTCCATCGAGTAAAGAGCTGCGGTTATGTCTCACTAGTTGTTTTGACGATTGTCGAAATGTACTTGTACCGATACGCTTCCGCGTCTCTTAATCGCGGCAAAATGGTAATTGGACAAGTCGATGGTATATAAACTCGCGTTGACTGCCTGCAGTTGTCATCGTCGCGGAAATGCTCGCGCCCATAAAGAAACCATAAAGTATTCATATAATATAAACTATCGATCGTTCAATTTATTTATTTATCGGTGTCGATCGGTGTTGGCACGCTTCGCAAATTTGTGGCCTTACCTTAATAAAAAAAGGTCTTTTTGGCTCCATCGAAATATTTTCTGCTACGCCGCTACTGTTGAATAATTAAGATCAACAATACGTAATAATAATGAATTTTTATATTTTTTTTATTGGCTGTTTAATCGTCGCGCTGCCGAGAGATATTAAATCCTCTGAGCTGATTGACGATGCTGTGGCTGCTGTGGTTCCTCATTCGACTAACGTGACGGATAGGCAGCGTGAACTTATTAAGGCTGCCGACGACCCCGACTACGTTGTCACGGATACCGTAAGATTATGGGGTTTAACAAATATTTAATATGTATAATACTGACACAAAAATGAAATTAACGGTATTTAAGTACCGCAAACAGAGCATTGAAATAAATCAATAATGCCCATTATCGACACATTAAATGAGTGTTTTTATATTGATCAATATAATTGGGCTTATAACTTGAGAGTATACACTGAGGAAAAATAATGGTTGGATTAAGCTAATGCGCGGTGACATATGTTCAATGGTGGATTTGGTTGGTACGACAAAAATGTTTGTTTCAATCGACAAATTTTGAATAAATTGAAGAAAATTATCGTTTAGCACAACAATGCTTTATTTGTGCCAAACAAACAACAGCTTTGAACGTATGTCACCGCGTCTTTTGGGTAATCCAAACAGTTTTTTTTTCTCAGTGTACTGAGAACAATAGGCAAATCAAATTTTCATAGCAATTAAGATCAGGACATAAGCCGATGACAATGGCAAGTCCAGACTACTGTTGCAAATGAATTATATCGTTATATTTTATTTTTGTCCCATCATTGCTCCTAGGGGAAGCTTTGATTTCATAACATTTTTTTCCAAAGTGTGTGTGCGTCTGTCGAAAAATTCCTTCTAATTTAAACCGTGAAATTAATTAAGCCATCAGAGTGACAAAATTTACCTGGCAGACATTTTATAGAAAGTTCAGGATTACATCTGGTGAGGTATGGAAAAAGCCGGATAAAGTACAAATGTAACACTTGAAAAATTTTACTAGAAGATTTTATAAATGTAAGCGATAAACGTATCATCGTCATGATAGGGAAGACATTAAATTGTAGCGATTGATTTATGGATGTTTCGTCCGCTTAAATTATATTTTAAATTATATAAAAATTGCCGCGATTTCATCAGGTCGGTCTGGTGAAGAAATATGGATACCCGGTCGAAGAGCACACAATCATAACTAAGGACGGTTATATCATAAGAATCTACAGGATTACTGGTGGCCCCAAGTCACCTCCGGCAAAAGGGAAACCCGTCGTTTACATACAGCATGGAATACTTTCGTCTTCCGACGGTTGGGTACTCATCGGAAGTGGTTATGATCTCGGTAATGTGAAATAAACCGTTCAAGTATTTTTTTATTTTTAACGTTCACTCTTGAGAAAGAGAAACTACCGTCGCGCTCCTTAAGCAGGTTGGAGCGAGTGGTGTTCATTCCGCCTAAATTCGAGAAATTCGGGCAAGAATTGCAAACACTTCCCAACGTCATAAAAATCTGAAAAAATTCATACTTATTATAGGCATTGAAAAGACTCATTTTACATAATAATAATTTCAAAATGTTATTAACAAATTCTTGAAAAAAAATTGTTCATAAAAATATGTGTTAACTCAACTTTTTTTTTATGAAAATGATATGTTCACTTTACGGAATACGTATGAATTTTTTCAGAATTTTATCTTTATTTTGACTTTTGCACATTTTTCCATGTAAAAAACAAGTCCTCCTTAAGCATGAAAATATGCATAGAATAATTTCTGCCTAATCATTTTTTAGGAGTATTTGATTTTTATTTTTATTTATGTCAATCGTAATTCTTTCTCATCCTTTTCCAATTTTTTATCATCTTGTAAAAGCACAAAAAATGTATATGTAGCGTACGCATATCATTCGCGATCATTTTCGCGTTCAATTGCACTGGGGTTATTGTAAAGTGTTTTTTTTTTCTCAGCATTCTTGCTTGCCGATGAAGGATACGACGTTTAGCTCGGAAACATTCGTGGCACCACTTACGGCAAATCACACATTAATTTAACAACCGACGATAAAGAGTTTTGGAATCACAAGTATGATACTCGAAATACATTGATTTGTCATGACATATAATTTCATCAAGTTATAACGTCTGTGTAGTGCACTTGTACAAATTTCACTCGGGGATTTTCACTTAGAGAATAAAATTCTACAAGTGAACAATTGATTTCTACCTGAAGTAGTGCATCGACAGATACTTGCCAAAAATGACATTTTATATCATGCACACTGATAAAAAAATTTTGTTCGATTAACCAAAAGTTACGGTGACATACGTTCAAAGCTGTTATTTGTTTGGTACATATAAAGCATTGTTGCGTTAAATGATTATTTGCTTCAATTGATACAAAAATGTTCGATTGAAAGAAACATTTTTGTTAAACCAACCACATAAACCTTTGAACGTATATCACCGCACATTTGCTTAATCTAACCGTTTCTTTTTCTCAGTGCAGATATCTTTAGGCGTTTCTGTCTACGAACATATGCAAAAATGCAGTTTCTTTAAATCCACCTAATACATTCCAGTCGGCAATTATCTTAGTCTCCGATTATTACTTCGTGAGTGATTAAAATTAATCGAATGTCTTTGGGAATGCTTCAGGTATGCATTTTCAGGCAAAATGTATAAGTGAATGTATTTCCGGGCAAATAATAAATATTCGTATCATTTGCCGTATGATTGATTGTTTTCAATTTTTTTTTAATTCTCACAAATTTCACTCCTAGCTGGGAATGTAATGTGTAATATGATGATAACAGCTTCCAAGAGATCTCCACGATAGATCTCCCGACGGCGATAGATCACGTTCTCAAGGAGAGCGGACAGAACGACTTGATATACGTCGGACACTCGATGGGCACATCCATGTCTTACATACTTCTATCGGAAATGCCCGAGTACAACAAAAAAATACGTTTGAGCATCAGTCTTGCACCCTGCGCCTTTTATAATCAAGAGAATCTAAATCTGATAATTCGAGTCGCCACTCATTTTACCGATGAAACGAGGGTGAGTCGATGAATACATTTTGTTCTTAACGAAAGCTCATGAGACGTTTAGTGCGGTAACTTCCTTTTGGTGTGACAGCATTTTCGTTGAACCCTGATTTTCTTTTTGACAGGATTTATTCAATTTCCTTGGCATCTACGAATTGTTACCACAAAGACGATACACAATCGTCAGAGAAATTTGCAGCGCTGGTTCGCCTGTGCAGTTTATATGCATTTTTGTCATTTCCGTGCTGTTCGGTAGAGAACCCGAAAAGTTTAATTGGGTGAGTTGTAGCTTTAAAAAAGCGGCGAAAAAAAAAATGGAGAAAAAAGCAACACACCTCGTCCCTACGTGTACAATGAATTTCCTTTTCACCGAATGACAAAAAATTGCATTTATTCAATTTCTCAGGATCTCGTGCCTTACATAGGATTATACAATCCAGCTGGAATTTCCATGAACATTTTTTATCACCTCGAACAAAATATGAAGTCAGGTAATACGTGTTGTGGAAATTTTATACATTATTGTGTGAAACAAACATTTCTTAGTTAATCGATCAGCTCAGAACGTTCCTCGTTCCTCGACAAACGATTTCTCGTCAATGGCAGACAATTTACCAAACATAAAATTCGTACCAAAAAATAAAAATAAAAAATGTCTCGAATATCGGCCGACGATATTCGGTCGCGAATTACAGCGGGAATCTGAAATATACTTCGGACAAGTCAAATGATATGACTTTAATCTCGAACGTTGACTTACTGTGATAATTACAAATGACGGCAGTTTACGTAAAATTAATGGCACGCATATCTCGTCAGGTGTACTCCAAAAATACGATTATGGTCAGAGATACAACATGAAAATATACGGAACGAAAGATCCACCGCTGTACGATTTGTCGAAAATAACCGCACCGTTCGCCTTGATATACGCCGATGTCGATGCGATCTCCAAGAAAAAGGTAACAATGCGATTACGGGTCACTTATTTTTTACACTCTCATCACAATCCCGTTCGCGGTAATAATTCGTCGGATAATTTATTGCTTTCTTATTCACTTTCCGGCAGAATGTCGAATATTTGGCCGGAAAGCTTTCAAATGTTGTCACCGTCGAGGCGGTTCCTTACAATCTCACCAACCACGTGGACTTTCTATGGGGGACCGAAATCAATGATCTACTGTACTACAGAATAATAGAGCTTGTGTCATTGTACTCTAATAATTTGACGCATTAAACGACTCCGGCATTCTTCAATAAAAACGGAATTCAGCAGACTTCAATAAATGGGCATGAAAATTAATATTTCCTATTAATAAAACACTATGTTACCGCACAAAAATGTTGTTTGACTTTTTTTTGTGCGAAATGAGTGCGACCACTGGATTTTCTGCTACGCCGCTAGTGGCGGATAATTAAGAGCATGTGAAACACGTTCTCAGAGTATCTCTCTCGCTCCGCCGAGAGCGCGACTGATGCTATCTCTCTCGCACTCCATAGCTCACATGCTCTTAATATCGGCGAAAGAATAATTGGACACGTATATTTCATATAAGCTCGAGTTGACTGAAGCAGGTAGTCATTGTTGCGCAGAAGCTGGTGCGCTCAACGAAACGATTAGCAAAACGCTTTTCTTTATGTCTATAATAATAAACTATCATTCGTTGAGTTAATTTATTTATCGGTATCGATCGGTTTCGGCACGTTTCGCAAATTTGTAGCCGTGCTTTAATAAAAAAAAGGTCTTTTTTGCCCCATCGAAATATTTTCTGCTACGCCGATAGTGTCGGATAATTAAGATCAACAATACGCGATAATAATGAATATCGATATTTTTCTTATCGGATGTTTAATAGATAAAATCGAATGTTCGTGGCAACTCTTACAAACACACAACAAATCACACAACAATTTGTCAACCGACAATAAAGAGTTTTGGAACTACAGGTATGATCTAATTATCCCATGAAAACAAACACGCTCTTGTTTTGATAATAGTAGTATTATGAATATATGTCGGACGTTTTTTTTCTAGTCAATAGACTTATTAATAGATACAAAATATGTCTTAAATGCGATCTATTTAAAAAGTTAAATTGATGCCTCTTTCTGGGTATGACAAATTCTTTCATTAACCGTAATTTTCATTGACTTGTGATTCACGATTGCGATGTTAATACTTCGCAAGCGAAGTATTAAGGTCGCAATCGTTATCGGTTGCGAGCCAAGGCCCACAACCGATCAGGGTGGGCTGTCAGCGTCGATAACAACACGCTGACGGCCCACTCGATAGCAAGCGTCGATAACAAGCGCGTGTGCAAAATTGTTCGCGATGCATATATGATGATTCCGCAAAATGGTAAATTTTGCTTTCGTAAATTGACTATGTGTTTATTATGTGTTCATGTAAATACAAACATTCATTTGTTTTCATGAAGTTAGTATTATTAATAAATGTCGTATATTTTTTGCGCATTTTTTTAGCTGTCGCGCTAAAAACGCTACACAGATAGAAATTTACCGCAAAGTGACGAAATCATTGTCCAATAATCGATCGACTAAAATTGTTCAATCCAAAAAAAGAATGAAAAATAGATCCCGATTGAACATATTTATATCAGATGTAAAAATGATTTGCCAATTAATTATTGTGAAATAATTATATTTTTTATTAAATTAGTAAATAGTCCGCATTATCATTATATAAAATCGATATTTCTTATGTAATCGATTGCATCGATCATGGCGACAGACAATTCCTCGTTAAGAGCACACAATTTGCCAAGAAAACGTACCAAGAATTTTCAACAAATTTTTCCTCGAATATCGATCGATGGTTTTCGATCACGAATTGTAGCCGGAATAAAAAATTACCTTGGACGAGTCAAATTCTACGATTTTAAATTTACCTTTGTCTCGCGTTATAATGACTGCGATAATTGTGAATGACGGACATTTACAGAACATTAATGGCACACGTGTCTCTTCAGGTGTATTAAAAAAATTCGATTATGGCCAGAGCAACAACGTGAAAATATACGAAACGGAAGATCCGCCATTGTACAATTTGTCGAATATAATAGCACCGTTCGCCATTATCTACAGCGTGGGTGATCCGGTAGCGCAGAAAAAGGTAACAATACAATAACGGGTCACTTATCTTTTTTCACATTCACTAGCGTATCCCGAATCTCGATAGTTATAAGACCTCCACAAATTGTTATTATTATAAGATAATTTAATAATTTAAAAAATATTAAATTAATGGCTAATCACGCTATTAATTACGCGCGCATAATTATTAAATTAGTATGAGAGAAAGACCTAGATAGAGCCTTTGATAGGTATATTTAAAAGTAGATAAATGCTTAATCCTGATGGTGTCTAGACGGTGTCTACCAGATATTTCGAAGGAAACGTAATCTTTGGCGTTTGCATTATAGCGTTCACGTTAATTTACAATATAACCTTAACCACATAACTGTCAAACACACGGTCCGGTTTATTGGTCATTTATGGTCCCATTTATTAACGGGTCGTCGAACGACTTCAGCTTCAGGCTCGTACAGCAGCCAATCAGGGAGCATTTCTTAAGCGACAACAATAAATAAAGAATACATATCGAAAATGGAAGTTATAATTTATTTTTAAGAGGCATCAAAATATCATTCGCGATGATAATTCGTCGAATAATGTAGTTTTCTTATTCCTGTTCTCACAGAATGTCGAGTATTTAGCGGAATTGCTTCCAAACGTTGTCACACTCGAGGCAGTTCCTTATGATTTCTTCAACCACATGGACTTCATGTGGGGAACTAATGCGAACCCTCTACTGTACGACAGAGTAATAGAGCTCGTGTCAATGTACTCCAATAATTCGACGGATGAAACGAGCCCAGCAACGTAAAACCCCCATTTTTTACATTCTTCTACAACAACGGATCATTAGGCGTGAAAATTAATGTTTCGTATTAACAAAACACAACGTCACCGCACAAAA
Source organism: Ichneumoninae sp. A BG-2022a (assembly GCA_030522665.1). Taxonomy (NCBI): domain Eukaryota; kingdom Metazoa; phylum Arthropoda; class Insecta; order Hymenoptera; family Ichneumonidae; species Ichneumoninae sp. A BG-2022a. Next base: position 1,371 of record JAPYZC010001649.1, on the reverse strand, counting down.
ATGTTCTTTCGGACTTTTTTTGTGATAAGAAATGAGTCCGACCACAGATTAGCGTTAATCGCGCATTTTGAACGAATAAATGTCGATATTATTACATGCCTTCAGTTTATTTTAGTCGCATTTGATAGAATATAAAATAACACATACATTTCCATTAGAGTAATAATGTTTAATGCAAAATTTCATCCGAAAGTTACATAATTTTCCTGGTGATAGTCTGAAAATCGCTTTCCGTCGAGTAAAGCGTCTTGGTGGCGTTTCGTCAGCTGTTTTACCGACGGTCGAAATGTACTTGTCTGGAGACGCTACTGAGCCTATTAATCTCGTCAATATGGTAATTGGACGCGTGAACGGTATATGAGCTCGCTTTGCCCGGATGCGGTAGTCATTGTCGCGACAAAGCTCGTGTCCTCACAGAAACTATCCTTGTTATAAGAAACTGTCGTTCGTTCAGTAAATTTAATTATCGGTGCCGATCGGTGTTCGCAAATTTTGTGGCATCGCCTTAATAAAATATTTTTTGTCCCAACGAAATATTTTCTGCTACACCGCTAGTGTCGGATAATTAAGATCAACAATACGCGATAAAAATGAATTTCAATATTTTTTTTATTGTTAGTTTAATCGTCGCATTGACAAGAGATGTTAAATCCTCCGAGCTCAGTAGCGATATTCTAGCTGTTCTGCTTCCTCATTCGACTAACGTGACGGATAGGCAGCGTCAACTTATTAAGGCTGCCGACGACCCCGACTACGTTGTCACGGATACCGTAAGATTATGAGTTGAAACAAATATTGAGAGAGAGGAGCTGGAATGACTGATACAGAAAAATAATTGATGCTATTGTATTTCCGCAAAAAGAGCAACGACCTAAATCAATAACATCGATTATCGATACGTTAAATGAGTATTTTTGTCTCTTCATTATATTGAGCAAAATAATTGAGCTATATTATATAATTCAACAAGTTCAATGAGAACATCAGGAATATTAAATTTTCTTGGCCAGACCACCGTTGCAAATTAATTATATCGTCATACTTTAGTTTGTTCGCGCTATTGGTTCTCCATAAGGGACGCTTTGATTTCATCAAAAATTGTGTACAGATTGTACACAATTCGTGACACAAGCCTTCAAATTCAAATTGTCAAATTGATGGGCTACCTGGTAGAAATTTTGTAGAAAGTTCATGATTACATCAGATGGGAACATCTGATGAGGTATGGAAAAGTCCTGACAAAGTACCAATGTAACATTTAAAAATCTTTACTATGGTAAGATTAACGATCAATTTATCGTCGCCATGGTATGGAAGACGTCATACATGAGCGATTGTTTCACGGTACACTGAGAAAAAAAAATTGGTTGG
>JAPYZC010001648.1:0-23194 GCA_030522665.1 Ichneumoninae sp. A BG-2022a | reverse complement strand
AAAGTATTGTTTTCTTAAACGATTATTTGCTTCAATTTATTCAAAATTTGTCGATTGAAATAAACATTTTTGTTATACCAACCGAATACACGTTTGAACCTATGTCACCGCGCATTTGCTTAATTCAACCATTTCTTTCCCTCAGTGTAGTAATTTCCGCTTAAATGAGACTCCGGTCGATTCCGTCAGGTGGGCCTTATCAACGTATATCCCGGATACCGGGCTGAAGAGCACCTCGTCACATCTCAGGACGGTTACAATGTAAAAATGTTCAGGATTGTTGGTAGCCCCAAGTCACCTCCGGCAGAAGGGAAACCCGTTGTTTACATACAGCATGGAATTCTTGGGTCGTCGGATTCTTGGGTACTCATCGGAGCTGATTATGATCTCGGTAATGTGAAATAAATAATTCGGCGCGTATTCATTTATTTTTATCGTTCACTCTTGAGAAAGTGAAACTACTCGAAAGTATTTGATTTCGATTTGCTTGTTCGATAATTGGCTGTCGCGTGAGGTGAAAAATAAAATGTTTCATCGTCTTGTAACAGCACGAAAAAAATTATATGCAGCGTATGCGTATCATCGGCGATTATTTTCCCTTTCAATTGCCCTGAGATTATCGTCTTTAAATTGTTTTTTTCTCTCAGCATTCTTGCTTGCCGATAATGGATACGACGTTTGGCTCGGAAACGTTCGTGGCAACTCTTACGGCAAATCACACAATAATTTAACAACCGACGATAAAGAGTTTTGGAACTACAGGTATGATACTCGATACAAGCGCATTCCTATCGCTCACAACTAATTATCCAAAGAATACAGTCATTAACTGGTTTTCATAATTTTAGTATTATTAATGTATGCCATATATTTTTTTGTAGACAATAGACTTGCTAGTAGATACAAAATACATCCTAAATATGATCTATTCAAAAATCTAAATGAATGATTTTTTTTCTGATTACGAAGGATTCTGTCGTTCACCATAATTTTCAGTGACTACTATTCTACAAAGTAATAGCATTTTAATGCTAATACTGTAGTTGACCCGCAAGCGATACAGGTGTTTTATCGATGTTGATAACTACACGTATTTTTTCCCCAATGCATATATATGGAGATCACCCGAAAGTGCTCAATTTTGCATTAGTCAATTGACTATGCATTTACGGTTAAAGATAGATCCAGTGGGTGGAAGGCTTACCGTATAATGTAGGCAAAACCGGTTAATTATTTTCTGCGCAACAAACTTATCGCGATGTAACGAAATTATTATCCAATAGCCGACTAAAATTGTCAAGTCCAAAAAAGTAATGAAATATAAATCTCGACTGAATATATTTAGATCAAGTCTAAAAATGATTTACCGATTGATAATTGTTAAATAATTATCATTTTTTTAACAAATTAGTAACTTTTCGGCATTATCATTGTCCAAAATGATTTTTTGTTTTTAATTCTCACCGAATGTCTATTATGATAACAGTATACAAGAGATTTCTACGCAAGATCTCGCGGCTGGGTTTGATCACGCTCTCAGAACGAGCGGACAGCCCGATTTGGTGTACATCGGACACTCGATGGGCACCACCATGTCTTACATCATTCTATCGGAGATGCCCGAGTACAATAAAAAAATACGTTTGGCCATCAGTCTCGCACCCGCTGCCTTTTGGAATCAACAGAAGATAAGTGTGACACTCCGAGTTTTCTGCTCTTTCATCGATCCAATGACGGTGAGTTAATGAATACATTCAAAAAATGAAAGTAAATGGAAAAGCATGTTAGACATTTACTGCAGTGTCTGTGATCCTTTTGCGTGACAGAATTTTCGATTCACTCTAATTTTCATTTGGACAGTTATTATTCAATTTCCTTGGCATCTACGAATTATTTCCGCAAGGATCGCTCACATTCGTCAATGGATTCTGCAACGATCGTTCGATTGGGCAGTTTATATGCATGTTTCTCTATTATGGAATATTCGGCAAAGACCCCGAAGACTTTAATTGGGTGAGTTGTGTCGCGTTATAAAAAAACTGCTAATACGTATTTACAGAAACATAGCATTGCACCTGAGAAAAAACTGGCACACGATTCCTCACTCATCTCCATGTAATGACGTTTCTTTTCACTGAACGACAAAATAAAACATTTTTTCAATTCCTCAGGACATTACGTCTTATATGGGAATGTATAATCCAGCTGGAATTTCGATGAGATCTTTGTATTTCTACGAACAAAATATAAACGCAGGTAATGGGTGTTATGAAAAATTGTATAAATTATCGTGTGAAACAAACATTTCTTATTTAATCTCTCGGCTCAGAATATTCCTACAAACGATTTCTCGTTACTAGCAGAATTTACCAATTAAACGTACCATGAGTTTTCAACAAATTTTTCCCGAATACTGACCGATGGTATCTGGTCACAAATTATGGTCGGAATCTAAAAATTACCCTGGACGAATCAAATTCTATGTTTTTAATGTCGAATCTTAATTTACCTTCGCCTCGTGTTACAATTACTGTGATAATTATGAATGACTGGAGCTCACGTTACATTAATGACCCATGTGTCTCGTTAGGTGTACTTCAAAAATACGATTATGGGCAGACCGACAACATGAAAATATACGGAACGAGAGTTCCGCCGTTGTACAATTTGTCGAAAATAACAGCACCGTTCGCCTTATTCTACAGCGACGGCGACGCAGTGTCCAATAAAAAGGTAACAAATCAATGACGGGTCACTTATTATTTTTACACTCATCGAAAACCTATTCACGGTTAATAATTCGTCGACTAATTTATTATTTTCCTATTCCTGTTCTCGCAGAATGTCGATTATTTGGCAGGAATGCTTTCTAACGTTGTCACAGTCGAGGCAGTTCCTTTTAGGAACTTCAACCACTTGGACTTTCTACTGGCGACAGATGTCAAACGTCTACTGTACGACAGAATAATACACGTCATGTCAGTGTTCTCCAATAATTCGAAGAACGAAACGACCCCATCAATATGAAACTCCAATTTTTGTAATTGTTCTTAATTACATACAGTCTACAAGAAGAGATAATTGGGAATGAAATTTAAATATACGTATCAACAAGACACTGTATTACCGCACAAAACTGTTGTTTCGACCTTTTTTAACAAAGTCCAGGACGTGATATTTTTTTTTTATTAAAGACCATATTATTAAATTCGAAAACGTCCAATACGTATCACGTGATCACGCGATACGTACCGAATAATTTTAATGGAAAGTTACCGTTGACAATTCAAAAGCGGAACGCGATTCTGGGAGTTACAAACTGGATAACGTCTTTATTCTTCGATTTGGTATTTTCTACAAATTAATTAAAAATGTCCGAAACAACACGGATGACGACAATGTTTCTTTCCCGTTGACTTCCATCGCCAACAAAGCTTCGTCGCATTAAAGAATAATTTTAATGTAAAGTTACCGTTGAAAATTCAAGAGCGAAACGCGACTCTGGGAGTTACAAACTGGATAACGTCTTTATTATTCGAATTAGTACTTTCTACAAATAAATAAAAAATGTCCGAAACAACGCGGATTACGACAATGTTTCTTTCCCGTTGACTTCCATCGCCGACGAAGCGACGTCGCCTTGAAAAAAAAAAAAAAAAAATCCCTAAAGATATCTGCATGACATCAAATTTCATCTTCGTCAAGTTTCCGCCAATCCGCTGCTTCATGAAAAAAAAATGGTTCCCTTCTAGAATTTTATTCCCTAAGTGAACTTCCCCGAGCGAAGTTTGTGCGAAGCAAAACAGCCTTTACAACTTGATGAAATTTAGTCTCGCGCAGGCTCATAAAAAAAGTCCATCTTTCCCACGACACTTCGCATCCAAGGACGACAAAACAACGACACGGCGCGCTCCGACGTGCTCGAAGGTCCTTTTGTAAAATGGACCGAAACGCTTTCCCCGTCGCTCTCGGCGAAATGTCCCTTGTCGAGGAAGCGTGACGTGTTCGCGGTCTCCGTCACGGGGCAGCGAAGAGGGTGTCGCTGGCCGGCTGAGGGGGACGTGAAGTACAGGAGCGCGTAAAGACCGGAGGCTCAGCGGGAAAAATCTTTAATCCGTGTTATAAGCGTCTCGGTGTCGGTGCAAGGTTGTGCGGTATACACGGTGTAACTTCCGCGTCATTTCACCGACGAGCATCTCCGCCCCCGGTCCCGTTTGACCCACGGCGAGGTTCTTCCAGCGGGCGCCGAATCCTCGCGCAACCCTCGCACGCCTTCCCCGAGCAACCCGTGTTTTTCCCCGCCCTCGGCCCCGCGGGTCGGCCGGGACTCGTACGGAGTTAACCGTCGAGGTTGCCGTCGACGGGGCTCTCGCCCCAGCCCCGGCCCACGGCACGCCAGAGTGAATAGGAGCGAACGAGCGTTAAGGGGATGAAAGAGAGATTCGCGAGGGAGCGAGTAAGAGGCGGGAGGTAGAGCGCCGAATGTCGGTTCGCGAGGGTGCAGGCGCTGCCCGGAGAGCCGGAGTGGAAAGACTATCCGAGTGGGGTCCGAGTGAGGCGAAGATGAGAGGAACGGGTGTCCGCAAGGCCGCTCCTCTACTTTAGCGCTCCGCGAGGTACGACATAGAAAGTACCTCGAGCGAAAAATCTCTCTCTTCCACCTTTTCGCCTGAGATATACGAGTTCGCCGTGTCTGCTGGAGTCTCGAAAGTAAAAAAAAATATATATATATATATGTATCTATGTATATATACATTATATACATAGCGGCGAGGAGCGGAACCGGTGGCCATTTAAAAATCTTTGCGAAACCGCAGAACTAATTCGCTCCACGGGAGACGGAGAGACGGCCGGGCTTATCTCCTTCCCTTATTCTCCACCCCCTCCCCCCCCCCCCACCCCCCTGCACCTCACCGGGTCTCGCAATGTATCCGAACCCGCGGAACTGCTCTCCCTCGCCGAGGGGAAAACGGGAACGAGACGGGGAAAAAAAAATTACTGCCAAGCACCGGAAGCGGTTCGCTACAGTTTTGCCAAACGCGATCGACTAATGAAAATGAAATAAACCATCCCCGACGCCCGCCCGGCGAGCGTCATTGCCGCACCGGGGCTCCCGGTTACGCCGTGAACACCTCAGCACTGAATTAATTATTGCGGATGGAAAATATGCACGCTCGACGCACACGGCTTTTCCCCGAAAAGCTACGGCAGACATCGTTGAATTTACGCGACGGCGAGACAGAGAGGAAAATGGAACCAGAAAAAAAAAAAAAAAAAAAAAAAAAAAAAGGGAGCGAAATAGTTGCAAGTGTGCATCACCCCGTGGCCGGCGTTTCGCAATTTTTGTGGTACCCGCGGGAATCCATGCTCGTGTCGGTTCCCTTCCCTTCCGTTCCGTCCGCCACCGTGTATACCTGTATTTGTATCGTTTCGAGTTTCCGTTATACCTGCTGCTTCTGCACACCCTCCGCGCGGCTCGTCGCGACGGTGCAGAATTTTATAACGCACTCGCGGCTCGACATTAACGCGAAAGTTACTTTCCTGCGGAGGCTTTCCCTCAGCGCCGGCCCGTTCCGGGCGGCCATAGGGCAACGTTAAAATCTCACTTCCGTTACGACGACGATATAAGAGGGAGGTCGGTGGAACGAATGGGAGAGAGCGGGAGAGAGCCAACCCCTTCGGACTCACCGGCACCGCTTCCACTTATACTTAATCATTTAATTGACCACGGGATGATTCCGTGAATTGCTAAATCATAAAATTATGAGTGCCACTACTTGGCCCCATGTACCGGAGTGAAATATTAAAGTATCCCGGGCTTTACCGACTCCGAGACTAAACTGGTGCACTTTGAATGACTACTAATTACTTATTTTATTAGGTACACCGGTACACTCGTCGGAAGCCTCGCCACGTCGACGTCGCACTTTTTTTTATGGTGGCCACTTCTGTTATCGTTGGCAATGCGAGCTCGAGGTTCGCTGCGAGATCGAAACTCGCAGTGAATGCGACTTCGCATCGTGGGGTAGTTATGAAATTTTAGATGAAAAAGGCGTTTCGTATTTTTTTCATTTGTACAATTCGTTTCGTTTTTAATACACAAATGACACAATTAATAAAACCAGTAAGGAACCAGCAAGGAACTGGTATTGGACCAATAAGTGATCGATAAGGAACCAATAACAAACCAGCAAGGAACTGGTATTGGACCAATAAGGGACCAGCACGGGACCAATAAAGATCCAGTTACTAATCAGTAAAGAACTAATATGCAAGCAGTAACGATCCAGCAAGGAACTAGTAATGGACCAATAAAGGACCAGCACGGGACCAATAAAGATCCAATTACTAAGCAGTAAAGCAGTAAAGAATAATAACAAACCAGCAAGGAACTGGTAATGGACCAATAAGGGATCAGCACGGGGCCAATAAAGATCCAGTTACTAATCAGTAAAGAACTAATATGCAAGCAGTAACGATCCAGCAAGGAACTGATAATGGACCAATAAGGGACCAGTACGGGACCAATAAAGATCCAGTTACTAATCAGTAATGAACTAATATGCAAGCAGTAACGTACCAGCAAGGAACTGGTAATGGACCAATAAGGGACCAGCACGGGACCAATAAAGATCCATTTCCTAATCAGTAAAGAACTAATATGCAAGCAGTAACGAACGAGCAAGGAACTGGTATTGGACCAATACGTGATCGATAACGGACCAATAACAAACCTGCAAGGATCTAGTATTAAACCGATAAGTGACCAGTTAGGAATCGGTAAAGAACTAGCAAGGAACCAGCATAGAACTGACGAAAAGATAGTAACTGAACAGTCGTCAGTGAATGAACGCCGCATTTCGTTAAACTCAACTAGCAATTCATTGGCAATATTCCGACCCCATAAATATTTGACCTGCAACAGGGTGCCATATCTTTACCCCAGGAGGATGGAACCCGGTACCTTCGACAAGAACCCCCCATTATCTTTCGCCACTGCAAAGTCCATCTATCTCCACCCGGATCAAGCCAAACAAACCATGAAACCTGCAGTTGCAAGAAAGAGCCAGCTTCCGCGACATCACCGTCAGGCTTCCCCAGAAGGAGCGGTGATAGTTCAGCGCAAGGCTTGGACTTGATGGCCACTTAGAAACACAATATCCCTCGACGTACATTCGGTTACCGTACCGTAGCGGGCATGAACGCACGAGAGCCAGCATGTGGTCCCATTACCTTAATACCCTTTCGCGAAAGCCAGTAATCGTCTCGACCAATGGAAAACCGCCCCATCATTGAAAGCCAGCCCCAGTTCCCTTTTCATTTTGACCCTAATAAAAAAAAATGTATACAACACACGACACATCGATAGGAAGCGTTGCACGTAGCTAGACCGATCAACCTTCGCCAGGTTCCTCCTGCAAGAGCCGCAGAATTCTCAAACATTATAACCGGGGGGCTCTCGCGATCTCGGGGTCAATTTATTACCTAAATCCAGTTTCGCGACACATCTTTCAAGCGAACCCTCCGGAACCTGCACCGTACAGCGCCGCCAGACTTCCTCGTCCTCCAATCCTGCGGGCTATAAGCTTCGCGCGCTACAACGTAAGTCCCCAGACTACGTTCCGTGCGACGCACCCCGCTCCTGCAGATAGGCGGAGAGTTTACCGTGCGGTACAGCTGTGTGTATTACATACGTGCGCCCGCTATGGGTTATATCTACATCGCAGGAGTGCTCGGGCGCCTGAGCTTTTTTGCCAGTGAAATTTATGGCGAGGTAATAGAGGGCAAATTAGAACCACATGACTGGCTCTACCATCAATCCACTCTCGGCTCCGTCTCTCCGTTCCGTCCTCTCGCACCCCCCCGAGCACCCACACCGCCTGTCCGACGGACTTCCTTTTTCGTTGCGCCGACGCATTCTCCGTTCGCGTTTCTCTTCGTTCCGTCGCGCCTCCTCTCGTCGCCGCTTCCGCGGTTCAACCCCGCTCTCGGCCTACGCCGACCACGTTGAATAAACTAAACTCGTCGCGTGCCACGACAACGATATAACTCTCGCTCGAATTCCAAGCATCCCCCTCGCCGCGAGACACACGAACCATCGTCGCTATGGCTAACTTCGCACTACCGAGTCAAGCAAAGCGTGTACCGTTAAGCCGAGAGTCGCGAACTTCTCGCGCTCATTCTCCGTACTCCCTGCATCACCCCGGTCATTAACGCCCCGGTCAGGCGCGTGATTTTCCGCGAAGCGATGACCGATGCGAACGAATAAAAACTAATGGCGCACATGCGGAAGCTTTTACCGCACGGCCACGTCGTTACTCGAAGCGTCGATGCGGATCAACTTTCTATGACCACTGGCGTTTCATACACTTTCGTGCACGCGTAATGTTATAATGGCAATGTTAATTGTAATTATTATTATTCGATATCATGTCTCTTTCATGCGAAGCTATAAAAGATTTATTTTATTTCGATTTATTTACAGAAAATCATTTTACCGGCTTGCCCGCTTATCAGCTCCTTTGGTTTGCCAAAAAATGCCGGATAGTTGGAACCCCCTAAAAAATACGGTGGGGTGGTATAGCTCCTGAAACACATATCCCCCGAAAAGTTAAGCCTCGAAACGTCACTTTATTAAAATATTGCGGTCCGTTGATCACGAATATGATGTTCATTTCGCTCCAAACCCAATATTTTAGATTTTAATCTCAAAAATGCGATTTCACATTAGTGCAAACTGTTTTTAATGCATGAAATCGGAGATACAAATGTCCCACTACACTTACGCATAATAATTTTATAAACGGAAAAAAAATTTCATACCGATAAAAAATATTTCATAAAAAATCCCAACAACTTTCCAATTAATTTTTCACGTTTTTCAACGTACTCAAACGGGACGATAAAACGATTGTAACATTTTACGCAACCCTATCTTGACCCTATCTTGTGTAATTTTTTCCGTAGAACGCGATGGGCACCCCAGATTTTTTCTAGCTCCATTGGGAGGCGAGATATCGACCTTTGAAAATCACGAAAATCGACATTTTTTCCAAAAGTAATTCAAAAATTGAAAAATTGTTGTTCAATCGATTTTTTTTTAATTTCAAGGCTATATTCCATGTATTTTTTCCCGCTGATCACGAATATAACAATCATTTTACTACTAACAAAATATTTTCCATTTAAATCCCAAAAATGCTATTTTACGTGCATAAAATCGAGACTTTCAATGTCCTGTACTTTAGTCCCAAAGAGGCCAGCGGATTCGTGTTTAGCGGGAAAAATACGTCGAAGTACGTTGAAGTTCATTAAAAAAAAGATAAAAACATTTACTAAACTAAATATACATTTTCAAACAAACTCAAATTTTCGGAGAAATAAAAAATTTTAAAAATGCCACATATTTGAAAACCCCTTAAACAAAAAAATCCTCACAACTTTTCTCGCCCATTTTATCCCTCGATGTACCGAAAAAACCTCAAATCTGAGTGAAATTTCCCGAAACACGGCGATGCTGGAACCGAGGGTTTTGATTAATTCCTTCAGTTCGCATTTTCACCCGCTTTTCCTTTTTCCTTCGGCTTGACTTTCGCTCGAGAAAAAAAAAATAATCATCGCACGAAAACGCGCTCGATCGCCGAAAACAAAGGTTCGAATGAGCGATCCGAAAAAAAACAAAACAACAAAAAAATGTTATTGGATGAAAGGATTTACGGAAAAATACGACTGTTCTTTCAGGATTGCACAAAGCGCGCTCTACGGTATAATCAGAGACCGGCGGAGGCAGAGGGAGAGGTGCACGGCTGGGAAAGTAGGAAAGCTTTTCCTGGCGTAGCGCGCGCCAGGGCATTCCGCGGTCACGCTGTGGAAAGCGAGAATGGTGCTCGCGGTGTTTGCTAGCTCTTGCCTCCGGCGAGAGCAGCTGCTGCTGTTGGTATTCTGAAAATTTATAGCGGAACGAAATCGGGCCGTACAAGGAAGGCGCCACAGCGACTGTGCGGCGAAACGATTGCGCGATCTCTCTCGCCCTCTCCGTCGACCCGCTGGTATTAGATATCCCGCCCCGCAGAGAAATAGTTTGAAAACGAGAGGAAGTGAGAAAATAGAGGTTGGAAGAGGTGCGTCTCGGGTAAAACCGCGGTCGCTAATTAGTAAGGTCACGCCGGTAGTGTGCCCGTATTCTTCGCGAAACTTTTTAATCCGAAAACTTTGACAAACTTTTCACGCCAATACCACGAAGAGAAAACTCCCGGCTGATCGTGCCCGGGGTAAAGCTCGCCCGGTAGTTTCGCACACGGAGAGCACGGAGCTTATACAGCGTCACTTTTGCTCACCTCTTCCAGAGACGATTTTTCACGGCTTTCTTAAGGCGGCGCGCGCGCGCCGCGCATTATCTGAAAAGTCTGAACGACCAGTTTGTAATCGCGTTCCGGCGAGGGAGGGACCTTCTTTCCGTGGCGATGGATAGTGACCAATTGTGCTGGTTATTCATCATTTACTAGTGAAGACCGATACTGAATGGGATCTTTTTTTACTCAAGGCTTTGGTTAAGTGTCCGAGCTTGGATAAAGACGAACGGGGCAAAACGAGATAAGAGTTTTTTTTTCATACCCTGCGTAAAATCTTGGTTTTTCCCCCTTGTTCCGTTTTGCCCCGACCTCCCTTATCTACAAATATTGGATCGGCGGGGCGTAAATAAAAAATGATTTGGTGTAAATAAATATTTATTTTAATCAGATAAATAAATATTTATTTTTATCAAATAAAAATTTGTTTTAAGCGAATAAATATTTATTTGCGAATCTAGTAAATTATTTTTCTGGGTGTAGGTGTAAAAACCAATAATGAATAGAATTTTTTGTCGAATTGTCTGAACATATATAAGGTTGAACGAAGCAAAACGAGCTCGGGTCGTTTGCAGAAAAAAGGCAAATTTTGTGCAGGACATAAAAAAATTTGCATTTTTGCCCGGTGTTCCGTTTTGCCCCGGGCTGGAGTAAGGTTTCCAGCCCGTAACTCGCCCAATTGTTTTGTTCTATTATCGAAGTGGCGACGTTTGGGGGTCGCGTTGTGAAACACGGCGCCATCATCATCACAGTCACAAAATACGAGTGCGCTGCTCTCCGCGGCTACGTGTAATTTATCGCTGTCGTTGACTCCGCACGAAGGATTTGCCAGACCCCATATATATTCGTCTGTGTACCGTGTTCTTTGGGTTTGAAAAGCAAAGCTGTTTTGAAGATACTCGGCTTCCCTCCACCTCGAACCCCCTCGTCTCGGTTGTTTTCTCGCTCGGGTTCAATGGAAGTCCCAAAATAGAACTTTACGATGTCGAAGAGCCGGGAGACTCCCGAGCCCTCGGTAAAAGCTGCTTTCGTTCGTGTCTGAGCTCATAATGCAAAAAAACTCCAATACCATTTCGCAGAGGCATGCACGAAAAATATTGTCGATCGATCGGCATTTTTTTTCTGCGTATTGTATACTGGTACCATTATTATTGATATTATCATAGTCGATAAACTTTCCGCCGAAGTTACGAGCAAATTGCGAGGCGCCCAAATTTACGAGAAAACGATAAACCTTTATTTTTGTCACCGAAAATCGATCATTGGAATTTGGAAATTTATTCGTTAAAAAATAATACGGAACTGACCCGTGTGGAATTGTTTTCTGCATACAGATTCGTTACCGAACATACCGGTAAATCGGTCATCAATACCATTTCGCAATGATATGCACGAAAAATATTATCGATCGGCGAAACATTTTTTTTTTTTTTTTGCGGACTGTGTATTAGTCAAGAGACTTTTCCGCCAGAGTTGCAAACAAATCGCGAGGCGCTCAAATTTCTGATAAAACATATCAGATAAATCTTTATTTCTGTCGCCGGAAATCGATCATTGAAATTTGGCAATTTATTCGATAAAAAATAATACGAATCTGACCTGTGTGGAATTGGTTGCTGCATACAAATTCTCTACCGAACATCCTGGTAAGTCGGTCATCAATACCATTTCGCAATGATATACACGAAAAGTATTGGCGATCGGCGAACATTTTTTTTTCCTCTGGATTGTACATTATAATATTGTATATTATTGTATATTATAATATTGTATATTATTGTATATTATAATATTGTATATTATTGTATATTATAATATTGTATATTATTGAATATTACTAGTCAAGAGACTTTTCCGCCACAGTTGCAAACAAATCGCAAGGCGCCCAAATTTACGATAAAACATATCAGATAAATCTTTATTTTAGTCACCGAAAATTGATCATTGAAATTTGGCAATTTATTCGATAAAAAAATAATACGAATCTGACCTGTGTGGAATTGTTTGCTGCATACAGATTCTCTACCGAACATTCTGGTAAGTCGGTCATCTCGACCGTGGGGAGGCGACTATATGTATATTCATGCATGACCACCAACACCAATATCCACCCCGTCTGTCTCCGATGCATTCGTATTCAAGCAAGCGTGTACGTTCGTTGTGTGTACAAAAGCACTACCGGCGACACTGCCGGCGGAATTTTCGCTGGCTTGCACGCTCTAAAAGCCCTCGTCGTTCTCGTGACTCGATGACGCGGGCTAAATAAATTGGAGGATTTATTTCCTGTTTTGTGCGAAACAATTATGCTGGAATCCGATAATGATGATGATGATGACCCCATTGTTTCTATAACGACCGGGAAACGAGGAATATGACGGGTCTTCCTTTCCGGTTCTGTTATTCTTCGGCCTTAGCGAAATGTTGAATAAAGGCTTCGTTCGTCGAAGGATACGGCGATTGGCGCATTTTTTTTCATTATTCAAATGAATCGCTTGGTACGAAAAGCAGTAATGATGTCCGGGATAAAAATGGATGTGTTGAAATTTTTTTTTTCATTATTGACGAATTCGTTTTTACCTCCCGTTGCTGGCGTTGGAATTCAGACACACCGGAAGTCTGCTCTTCAGATCGAACGACCCGACTTCGTGATGGACTGATCGAACCATTTTTCACAATATGAACCATCAGTGTCAACGTGTATCGCCAACTCGGCCTTCGATTTTCGATTTTGAAAAGGGTAAAATTCTAAAATCAAAATGTCCGATCTTGAAAAGGAGATAGAGTAGAGAGGAACGGGGCAAAATGGGACGATGGGGAAAACGCAATTTTACAATAACTTTTACAATAACGGGGCAAAATGGGGTTGAAAATCCGGATGTATCGTTGCGACAAAATAGGTGATCCAAAAATTCTCGGAAAATTATAGGAATAATAATGATAATTGTAAGAAAATTAAATTGCCCCACTCGCGTTTATCCCGAAATAAATGAACGAGTCAAAAGGAACTTCGCAAGAAACGAACCTATCAAACATGGGACTGAAAATTTCCCATTTCGTCGAAATCTTCCACATCTAATTTTTTTAAATCGCTAATCTCTTTAATAAAATAATCTCTACGAAATCGCTAATCTCTTTAATAAATAACTAGTATTCGGAAAATGTTATTTAGTAAATAATTTAGTAATCGGAAAATGTAAAACTTGGAGTGTAATGTGACCGGCTGTCTGTAATTGATTCTCCGAATACTCGTCGGTGCGCTTTCCCATTCAATCAGATCCCAAGAATCGGTATAACGAAATGGCGAAGGAATATATCGTGAAAAATGTGAATAACGTTCGCAGCGAGAGTAACGAGAATCCGTAACGGGATACGAGTTTTCATGCGAGGCCATTACGCGTTTCGACGAGCGACGAGCAATTTTAACATACTATACGGATACGAAGGTTCTCTCCCTCGCTGTATACGGCGGCGCGAATAGAAACATGTAGTTACGTATAGAGAGAGGCTTACAGGGTGGCGCGGTGTGCAAAAGCGTGTATAGCTCCAGCAGCAGGAGCAGTAATGAAATATGCTTTTCCAATATTTCAATATTGCGGAGAAACAATTTATCTCCTTGGCCGTACAGCCAGTGCGCGCCAGCTACAGGACTAGACTCTTCGCTCCCCCTTAACTTCGTACCTATGGCCAGCCGAGCGGCACGTCGTGCGTTACAATAACGGAAAAATTTTACCGCCGGCCTCTTTCCCCTCTCTATTTATATATACGGCTAACGGCTCTGGGTATATAAAATATAGGATTAATCCAATGGTATGCAGTGCCGAGGTGGAAACACATTTGTCGGTTGGTCCTTTAGTTATATATAAAATATCTTCGCGGTAGTTTCTTCTGATTTAATTTTGGAATATTTTTATTTGAACTGGTATTAACATTAGTGTACAAAAAATTCGTATCGAATTTAATGTATTGGTATACTAGGAGTTTTTGTACATAAAATGGTATATAATTTCGAGTAGAATCGTGATGAAAAATTAATGTACAGTATATTAAAAACTTGAGAAATACTTTACTTTTAATCATTTTTTAAATAATTTTACCACAAAATTACTTCTAATTCTAATAATTTATTTTAATTTCACTGTTAAAGTATATTCATTTTTCATCATAGTGCTATATTATATTTATACAAGTTTTTTTTTACAGGAGTAAACTTTTTAGTGGCTCATATTCATCACTTTTACTATATTATTATTATTATTTGTAAAAAAAGTTTGTACTTTTAACAACAACTTATTGTGCCCAATCGACAATTTTTTATTTGTTAATTTCCCTCGCACCATCCGGCTCTAGATTTACAAACAAAAGTACAAACTAAAATTGTCAATGACCCGCGTAATAAAAAGACGGGTTTGTACATTCAAACTTGAACAAATGAGTTTGTGACTTCTCTAACAAAATTATTTTTACGAAACTTCGCATTCCGATTTTACGGAATACTTTTTTACTGAGTATTTACCGACGGGTCGAGTTCGTCGAAGATCCAACTACCGTGTCGTTTTTCATGTGTGACATACATGCGGAGCGATCCTGGCCGTCGCCGCTGAGTCAGTGACTACGGAAATTCCAATGTATGTGTAACACTATTCGAATCGAAAATTCTGACAAACGCCCCGCGGTGAGATAGAGTGCGGAGTTTCGACGTGGCCGATGCTCCGTCTCGAGTGCGAGTTCACGAGAGAATGGGTTCCGTTCCAGTGCATACAGTTATGGTAGTCACGCGCCGTGCAGAAAGTGCAGCGAAACGGGATATGTGGAAACGTAGTAACACGTAGAGACCGCTACATCCGAGGCTAAACAGACGAGCGCACTCAGCAAGGGATGGCTGCCCAGAGACTGAGAGATGGAAAGCCGGAGAACCGGGTTAAACAGTGCCCGAGGCCACCCCTGTGCGACTCTTCGCTCAGTAAAAAAGGTTTGTACTTTTTAAAGCAACTTATTGTCCACAAACGTTCGCAATTTTTTATCTGTTAATTCTCCGATCGCACAATCCGGCTTCCAGTTTTACAAACAAAAGTACAAATTAAATTTGTTAATAAGACGGGAAATAAAAGGCCAAGTTTGAATATTCAAGCCTGAAGAAACGAGTTTGTCTTTTATTTAACGAAATTAGTAGTAGTACGTATATTTATTGACATTTTGCTTTTATATACATATTGTAGCTCATATTCTAGCTCATACAGTGTAACAATAAAAAATAAGAAAAATGCCAATGAGTTTTGGTATAAGATTCGGTAGTTGTGTGGAGAAATATTGGTTACCGATTATTGCCTATGGTGTTTCGTTGTACATTCTTTTGATGGTTTCGTATAGGGTGTATGTGGGGAATTTGTGTTGGGGACGAAATTATTTTTACGAAAATTCGTATTCCGATTTTACGCAATTATTTCTACCTATCACTTCTTACTGTGCGTCAATTCCTTCCTTGCGTTCTCTCATTTCGTCCAAATACGCACACGGGGAAAAATAGTTAGTTTTCTCTATCAAAATGTGGATCGTTAATAATTTATTGTTGCGGCAGCAAAAATATTTGGCTGCTACGGCGAAATATTTGTTGTCACAGCAAAATATTTGCTGCCGCAGCAAAATATATTGTTGTCCCTATGTTAACCAGGTAAATCGGTTATGGTAATAAAATTCTTGTTGTCCCAACAATTTTCTTCTCCGTGTACGAGGCACGAGGAGAATTTGCCAAAGTGGGATCGAAGCCGACCCTGAAGATGTGAGCCTGGCGCTGGGAACGCTGGGAGTGCTTGGTTTTTTTTTTCATTATCTTCTTTTTCTTCGTTATTTTTTTTCTACGTCGCTCAACTGTGCGAAAGGAGAGGATACGGAGGAAGAACATCGGCGCGTCGTCACTTCGATCGCGATGAGAGAGCACTCTGCCATTCGTACGACCATCGCAGCGACGCTTTTCGTCCCTCGCTGCGAAGCACACTCACCTCTCGATGACGACGGCATTAGTCGACGATGCGTTCGATAAAAAATAGGCCGAGCCCCAGTTCTTTTTTTTTTGTCGATTAAAATAAAGATAAAAACGAAGAGTTATTATTTTTGTTTAAGTTAAAAAGAAAACTCTTCAGAAAATTTTTTAAAAATTGCAAGAACGCAGCATTGCATATAAAAATGGTCAATCGATAATCGATAATCGACGGATTTCTTCTTCCATTTCTGCTCACTGTTTCGATCGAAATAGACTTCGAAAAAATATAAGGTTTGTATATTTACGTATCATTCATTAAGTTCATATAAAAATGGTCAATCGCTAATCGATAATCGACCGATTTTATTTTTCCATTTCTTTTCACTGTTTCGATCGAAAGAGACTTAGAAAAAACATAAGGTTTGTATATTTACGTAACATTTATTAAGATCTTTGTCTATGACACGAGATTTTTCAGAATGCTTTCGATCAGTAAGTTCATCTTCTTAATCATAAATAATGATAAGCAAT
Organism: Ichneumoninae sp. A BG-2022a; assembly: GCA_030522665.1. Taxonomy (NCBI): domain Eukaryota; kingdom Metazoa; phylum Arthropoda; class Insecta; order Hymenoptera; family Ichneumonidae; species Ichneumoninae sp. A BG-2022a. The sequence continues at coordinate 6,337 of JAPYZC010001648.1, read as the reverse complement.
CTTTAAAAATGCAACAAAAAATCCGAGTTCTTGTGAGAGTTGGTTCACACATATAAAAAAATTGCTATCCCGATCAAGACGCGAAGCGTTCCATATATAAATTCATAAACGTCTAAATGTGTAATATCTCTAAAGGTCGTTGATTCATCGCATGCATAGTTAATAACCACACACTTACAGCCGCCACTACGACCGTTATTCATGGTGGTTAACCATTCGCAAAAAATATCGGAGCGCTGCGCCCCTCCAGTCGGCTCTGAATATTCGATGAACATTGTATCGATCCACTTGCCGATCTGGATGTTAAGAATGGGCCAGGCGCGTCGATGGAAATTTCGCTCGAATTGGTTAACGTATAAACCGCCCGGCATATATATATAATACATACATATCTATATATATATATATGTATATCTATAATACAGTTGACCTCGTTTCTGGACAATTATTGCGGAGTTTCGACTAGTGCGGAGAATCCACATTCCCGCCGGCTTCTCTCCCCGGAGATTCATCCTCCACCTCGGAGCCGAACTCGGCTTCCTCTTACCAGCTCGGTCCATTCGCCGGATCGACGGAAACTATATTGTCTTTCGGAGCGGGAGGTTTGTGCGCTCGTGCCCGAGCGGGGAAACGCAGCCCGTACCAGCATCGGCGAGCTTTAATCTGCTTTGACCACATCCGGTCTGCGTGGGAAGCGCCGCACTCTCGCTCGGCCGTACGGAATCGAAGCGGACCGCGGCTCTCTCAGACGGTCCAAATAGATCCCAAAACCGAAATGCTCCCGCAACCAGTAGTAATGGCGGAGTACGGTGTGTCCAGTATTTGAACGAGCGTACACACGAATGCGGTGCATGGTCCGTGTGTATAGAAAGGAAGCACGCGAGCGTGGCGAGTCCATGTACGAGGCGAAGCTCCGCCAGAGCACCGGATCCGGTCATCGCGCACGGGAGTTCCCCGCGCGTCCCCGCAACGAAGAGGAATTTCCCCGAAGCGCCCGAAGTTACTCGCACCACGTATCAGCCCCGACGCAGAGAAGAAGCCAGCGAATGCTCACTTGCTCATCGGCGATCCAAATTCAACGATTCTAATCGAAATTCCATTTCCTCCGTCTGTCCGCCAACCCATGCAGGTTTTGCCAATGGTCGGGCAAGTGTTGGCGTGACGATCGTCGAATCCCCAAGTATTGGCTCGCCAATGGTTGGTTTGATCATTTGTGGCCAATGCTCGGCCGCGTTCGACTCGTCAATTGTTGGTTAGTCGATTTGGGGCCAATGTTCGACCGTGTATGAACTCACCAAACATTGACTTTCCGAGCTTAGGCCAATGTTCAGCCGAATACCGATTCACAAACTGCTGGACGGTTGATGCACACCCAGAAAAAAAATTTATTTGAGAGCCACCGTTTATTCGGTTTAAGTAAAATATTTGTTTGATTTAAATACATATTTATTTGAATTAAGTACATAGTTACTCAAATGAAATAAATATTTATTTAAATCAAACAAATATTTTACTTAAACTAAATAAACGGTTTCTGTCAAATAAATTATTTTCTTGGGTGCATGATATCATGAGTCATTGGTATGCCGATTTCGAGTTTTACAATGTAAGAAACAGTATTGCTTTAAAACCACTCTCGCCCTACATGTAACCTACATGTAACGTACAGAGAGAGTCGAGATTGACAACCAATTCTCGACCGACCTTGGAGCCAATGTTGGGTGCCAATATTGGCAATTACTTATCATCCAAGGCTCCCTCGATAATTGGTCCAAGCCCGCATGCCAATGTTGGTCACATCGGTACTATTGGCCCAACTATTGGCTACACACTATCACCCTGCATGCGGAAGTTCGATCCTTCCGCCAGCCAATATCCTTCGCCGAGCTGTGCGACCCGCTACGATCGATTTTCCACCGCCAAATTTTTCTCCTCCGATAAATAACAGTCAAATCAACGATACAGCGCTAAGATCGAACAGTCGATCGCCGCCACCCGGGCGGGTCGGCGAGGCATACATTTAAATAGTTTTATCCGCGGACCTCCGGCGAAGTCGCGCCCGAGAGGTCGAGATACCGGGCTGTCATCTCCTATCTGCCTCAGTCATCTCATTTCAATAAAGTTCAACCGGCGCTGCGCCGGAGAGCGAAGGCGAACCCTCCCGCGCCCCCCCGACCGGGCCCGCCGGTTTTCCGCCCCGACGCTCTTTCCTCTCTTTCCCCGCGACTCCACACCCATCACTTCCGTACACTCGCCCTCGCGGCCCACTTCCTCCCCGGGGCAAGACGGAACGGAAGATACGCGCCACGCTCCGCGACGGAGAGAGCGAGTTACGATAGAAATTCGTCTTTTAAGTAATGCTCTTCCTTCGGCTACACCGTGGAACGCGGCTCCATCGGGCCAGAGGAGTCTCCCGAGGTGGATGCACGACGAGGCCAGCCATACCGAACCGGGCCACCCTCGCACACCGGTAAACCATGCGGCAGTAGTAACGTCCCCGTCCTGCACCCCGACAGAATGGGGTCATGCCGATACGTTCTTAGGTCCCGGCGTGTCTGTGCGCCGGAGCCGTGCCAGTGGCAGAGCGCAGAAACGATATCGTGACGGGAATCTTCAACGAAACTCTCTCGACGGAGAAAAATATATACACGGAAAAAAAGCGAGAGAAACGACACCGGAAAATAAGAGAATAAACGCGAAAACAGCTGTGATCGCGCGACTAAAAAATATCCAATCTCGCGGTGCCGATAAGGCGACACGTTCGTTCTCAACGCGTCAGCTTGCTTTGTGTTGTGGAATGTTGATTTTTTTTTTTTTGGAAATTTAATGCAGGGGACTGGAAGATTTTTTTATTAAATAAACGGGTGGAAATTTAAGTGTACAATCTACTGGTAACATTAATTTATTTTTGTAGTGCAATTAAAGGAAATTATTGGATTTAAAGTACTTTTTGTAAAATTAAAGTAAATCATTGGATTTAAAATACTTTTAGTAAAATCAATGTAAATTATTGGAATTAGAGTACTTTTAGTAAAAATAAAAATAAAATGTTTGTAAAGTTTTTGACATGCCGTACTATTAATTTCTCATCACGATTGTGCATGAAAATTAATAAACCGGTTTTCGCATTAAAACTTTTATAACCAGTGCATTAAATTTCACGACATTTTTTTTAGTCTATCGTCATCTCGCATTTCCTTGTTCGATTTTTTTAATCACTAGCGAATAAAAAAAAAAAAAAGCGTCGCCCAAATTATCCTAAATGCTGATCGGCGGGTAGAATAATAAATGTCCGCGAATGAATGCATCAGCAACGAAATATCTCACCCCCGAGACGAAATTCCGAGACGACTCTCAGTTTTTATTCCCGCAATTGTTTCCGGTAATCGCTTTTAACAAGATCCCGGCCAACGCCCGACCGCGTGTTTCATAAATATTTTAATCCGCTGACGAAACGTATTCCGTAAGGCGAATTAATCTACATATTCCCGCTCACTTTTTCCCTTCTCATTTTTTTCGTAAAAAAAAAAAAAATGTTTCATCGCCTGGTAATTAGACTCTCGAATATTCGTTCGAGACGGAACGCCCAAGATATTTTCATCCCCATTTAATTTAATGATCCGTGACGAACCTCTAAGTCTTCCCGCCGATCCGTCCTCGGGATGGTCTTTCCCCCCGCCGCCCCGAGCCCCCCCCACCCGTTCCCCCCACCCGCGGTTCTTCGTACAATTAGTTCGATGTCGAACTTGTTGAAAGCCTCCAGTGGCCGGGGATTTGCTCGGGCGGCAAGAGTACCGGGGTAGGAAAATAAAACGAATGAATGGAAAAGTTTTCGAAAGTAGTGGAACGAGTCCATATCGGATCAGACCGGTGAACGTCGCGCTGCCGGTCCGCCTTCGGCAGGCCGCGGTGGACGAAGTCCGCCGACCACCCCGTCAAAGCCCCGTCGGTGTATCTCTTCCGTTGTGCATTTCATCGTCAACCGAGTCCCACATTTCGGTCCTTCCGTCTCTCCTCCCTCGGCCCGACTCGCACACGCCGGATCGTCGAGCCAACCCGCGATTGCAGATTTTCTTCCCTTTTTTTTTTTAACCCCCGGTGAAAATCCACGATGCTGGCAACGCCGGGGCATAATACCGGTGCGGAGGGCGGTGCGGCGGATTATCCGAATGCTGATAGAGCCAAAGCGAGAGACGGCCGGAGGCGGAGACAGAGGATGTGTTCTGGTGCTCTCTATCGCGGAGGCCCGACAACGGAGAGGATGGAATCTTTAGTGAGCGGGGTAGGCTTACCGGGGGCTTAGGGCTCTCCGGCGGACTATCCGGTGCTGTTTGCCGAGGGAGAATCCGCCGGCACCGCCGTATCTCCCGCCCGAGTGCAGCTAAGCTACGTGCACGCGCTCCGCTTTCCCCGCGCGGCGGGCGCGGCTCAAAGGGAGAGAGGAATTTCGTTGGCGGAAAAATGTTTTGTCAGATTAGAAAATAATGCCTCCCTCGCCACCCTCGCCGTCACCCTTTCCGGTTAGCGGTGACACGGTGGGAAGGACGGGAGAATGGAGTGGCGAAAAGGGGTTGCGAATGAGGCGCGGAAGAGGAACCGAAGATGAGCGGCGAACCCTGCGGTTCGTATGCGTGTAGTGTGCGTATGTGTGTGTGTGTGTGGGACGCGTGTAAGCTGCGTGCGTGTGCGGACGTGCACCGGAAGCACGTACCACCGCGAACCACCGACGAGCTGGCTTTTGTCCGAGCGTCCGACGTTCCCGCAGAAGCTCAACGGATGCTTTCCCTCAAGGTAGGGACGGTTGTCATTTCGTTTCTGGATTATTTTTTTTTTTAGACGAGTGGAGTTAATACACTTCGACGTCGTGCGAATAATTCGAGCGAAAAGTGGATGGTGATCATTGAAAAAATTATGTAAAAGATTACGCAATTATGTTCCTTTTACGCAGAACTATCCGGTTGGGTTTCGATTTCATTTCCCGGCGATTCTCTTTTTGACGATACTCATCGATTGATTCTCCTTTCCATAATTTTTCATCGCTATCTAGTCGATGAGAGGAGTCACAAAAAAATCCATTTCAACATCCTTTAAACAATCCGCCCAAAAAATTATTGTTGCAATCTAAATAAAATAACCAAAAAGCTATTTTGAAACAAGTTCCTTTTACGTAGAGTATCCGTGCGGTTGGATTTCGATTTCATTTCCCGGCGATTCTCTTTTTGACGATACTCATAGATTATTTCTCCTCTCTCTAATTTTTCATCGATATCGAGTCGATAAGAGGAGTGACCCAAAAATCCACTTCAACATCCTTCGAAAAATCCGCCCAAAAAATTTATTGTCGCAAGCTAAAAAAAAAACAAAAAGAGCTACCTTGAAATCGAACTCAGCAAGGCAAGAATCTTCCCTTTACGTAGAAACTATCCGTGCGGTTGGATTTCGATTCCATTCCCGGGCGATTCTCTTTTTCACCGATACTCCCCGTAGCTGGCCGAGCTATACGCGATGGAGAGCGTCGGGCACTCCTCGCCGCTCTCCATCTTTCAGTTCGAACTCGTTCGCATGAGGCTGCAAGCTATAGGCAGAGGCAGTGGCAAGAGCTTCCCCGAGAAGATTAATGGTCGCGAAGAATATGGGACGTACGAATTTACACTCGATAAAATTCACCTCCCCACCGCCTCCTCCCCCACCCCGTTTCGACCATTTGTACGTGTATCGCCGGAAAATGTAGCTCGCGCAATAAGTCCTTCTCGTCGTACACGCGACCCGCGCGCGTGTGCGAGTGCGATGTCAGCGACACATGCATAGGGGAGAGCGGGGCAAAATGGGACAGCAGGTGCAAAACTCAATTTTCCAATCATTTTTGGATGCCCCATTTTGTCCCAACGACACATCCGGATTTTCATCATCGTTTTGCCCCACTTACCACATTCAAGAGGCAATACAAAAAAAACCCGTGCATCTTAAATGGAGTCCTAATCGACCGAATTACAACGCCGATAACGTAATACTAAGCAATAATTACTGAATTAAATAAACGAGATATCAAGAAAATGAAAACAGCGGAAACATGTGCCATACGACGTCTGACGCGTATCCGTGTCATCCTGATAATCCACTACACAACCCTCGCAATACTCTCCTGTATGAAGTTACGGGAATTATACCTATAAGAATGAGAACGAGAGAACTAACCAAACGATTCGCCGCAACCCAAATAGAAAATATCAAACCATTGTGCATACAACCCATACCAAACACAATACATTCATTCAAACACCCAATACGTACAACATACCAGCAACTCGAAACAATAAACAACGAAGAAATAAACTGA
>JAPYZC010001647.1:0-22969 GCA_030522665.1 Ichneumoninae sp. A BG-2022a | reverse complement strand
TAATCGGTTGTTTTCTTTTTTTTTCTTTGGTCCCGGGAAAAATTGGGAAAACGTAAACCATTTTGCGCCGCGTCTCTTTTATACATGATTCATATCGTTTTCGATGGAAATCGAGAGCGCAATGAAAAAAAAAAATCGCTTGCGGGCTGCCAAAGAAAAAAATGTTTGTTTCAATTCTACTCTCAATTTTTACAATTCCATACGATATTGAAACAATGACGGAAAAACTGGCAAGGTGATATGTTATCGTTTCAATCCGTTATAAAATTAAACGAATTTAACGTAGAATTGAAACAACATTTTTTGTTCATTGACAGCCCGCAAGCAAATTTTACTTGAATCAATGACTTTTTTTTCTGTGCGTTCTCGTGTATCCCGGGCAGGCAGTGAACGCCCGAAGCGTGGGTAGTGTTTACGCGACTGAATTATACCGAGACATAGTTCACTGTCGGGCCATCGACAGTCTCGATACGGTCCTAAAAGCCAGGAGAACGTGATGCGGCAAACAGTCGTGAACCGCGTGTACGGAGCCGGTGTCCCCGACGTCAGTCAAGGTGAGCACGCGTGATCGATATTTCCAAGGCAGTTAATTGTTATTAGGGTTCGCGTGTTGGCTGGTCGTTAAAGAGTTTACTTAACTTTCCTCACTCGTTCGTCCACCCTCGCTCTCTCTCTTACCCTCTAATATTTTCCTTCCGTCCGGCGCGCTATTCTGCACCTCTGTGCAGACGCGAGAGAGATTAAAATTATGAGTAAAAAAAATATATGCACAACGATTCCGCTTTGTATTTCAGAATGTTAAATTTACAGCGATCCCCGACACGGCACGTATCATCGTGAAAGTCAGTTTGCCCGCTGATCGTAAATTTTTCTGACTTTTTTAATAAAGTAAGTAGCTGCAACATTGGAGAGCCGGCCTCGAAAGGAACCCCCCCTGATAAACACCAGATAAATCCATCCAGAGTGCAGATAGAGCGCGTAATGCGAGACCGAAGTTTCTCAACCACCGCGCGAAGGAACGATGGGTGTGTATTATATACATACATATTTTTTTCTTTTTTTTTCGCTGCACACCGCAGGGCAGCCGAGATGGGTCACGCAAAAGTCAAGTTAAGTCCGTCGGAGGGTTGTGAACTGCGTGACCATCTCGTGCTTTAACGGAGGGCATAAGCGTCGGGGGCCTCACGGTCGAGGAATACACGTGTGTGAACATTACCTGTGTGCGATACATGTATTTACCGTTGAACACATCCACAAAGAAACATAGTGCACACGGTGACTTGCATATGTTCGGAGACTACTGCATAGTTACTGTTGCCCGATGCCTCTGAATACATCTATACCGAACTCTCGTGGCCGAGGAGCCTTTGCGTGTCGTGAAACAAGTCCCGACAGCGGAAGGTATTTGCATATTATTCAAGAGCGACAGCCGCGTGAGCTACAACGAAAACTTAGTGAAAGCTGATACCTCCTGACACAAAGATTTTCTCGTCACCTTTCGCCCCTGCCAAAGCCATGGCCGCGATTAAAAAAAGCCACGACGGTAATTCAAGTTTTCGGTGCGGGGCTTAGTCGGAAGATGAATGCGTTTTAGGGGATTCCCCGATAACCCTAGGTGTTTTTCCCAACGAGTTCAATCCTTTCCGAAAAAGCTGGTCACCCCCCCGGCTATATTAGCGACGCTAATTGTCCCAATAACTCCAACGACTATGCGAGGGTAATTTGAAACTCCCTCGACGACCGAGGATTTCCAGAATTCTCGTAGGTCTTCGTTTCTCCGTTTCCGCATAAAAATAAAGAGCAGCGGTGACCCCCGAGTTTCTGTTCCGTTCCTCGCGCGTATAAATGGGAGGATGCTGCGCGATGGTATATCGGTCGTCAGTTCGCTCCACGGCGCCGTAACCCTTTCTAACCCCAGTTTATAGTGGCGATAAAACGTTAATCCCCGCGCCGTCGGCTCGCGACGTACTGTCCGCCTTCCGGTAACAGCTCTTTCCCCAACTGAATTCGTAGAAACGTTCCCGTGACGCTGGCCCGAGTGCGCCCGACGGGATAAGCAACAATGTCGGATGAGAACACTACCCTCGGCTGGATTTCTCAGTTCCGGGACTGATGTCTCGAGCCTCGAGTGATCCACTCTCGTGAGTCCTTCGGTCGAAACTCCATGAAAGTACCTCAAAGGTACACACAACTTGATTCAATTTATTCCAATTTTTTGGAGTGCTTTCGGGGCACGAGAGGAATTCAGTCACGTCTCCGCTTCGGAGACATACCGATATTATTGCGATCCTGGAGGGTGGAATTTCTGGACTCGATTGAGCGTAAACCATTCTGGAACTTCGATACAATTTTAACCACTCGCGGGGACTGAGGGTGTATCGTAGTCTCGTCACGAAGGTCTGCACGCGACGATTGCCACCAACAGATACCTTAACTCCCTATATATGTGGAATATATTTTCGAAATAGTAGTAGTATGTAATAGTGGATTTGTTGACAATATGCCAGATGGTACAGTTTTTTTGAACATAGCGTGACATAACGTAGATTGACGTGGGAACACATCGTCCTTCAGCCACATCTTATTTCAGAAATATTTTTCCGCAATTCTGAAAATATTTTATTTTGATAGAGAAAAGTGTTGAGCAGTTCGGGAAAGATGGTTGGGTCTTGAAGGATTAATTAATTAATCTCGTACAAAAAACGCCGAACTTAATATATTTCGAATAGGTGAGAGCGGGGCAAAACGGGACAACGGGGGCAAAACTCAATTTTCCAGTAATGTTTTGATGCTCCATTTTCTCCCAACGATACATCCGAATTTTCAACACCATTTTGCCCCATTTACCATCACCACCACCAACCAAAAGTTATTGGAAAATTGCCTTTTGTTCCATTATCCCGTTTTGCCCCACGGCTCCATTCCCCCCCCCCCCCCTTATATATATATCTTTTGAACATGTGTGATTTCCATGGGGCGTCTAAGCTCTTTGTAGGATGTCGCCGGTGATAAAAGCACCAAGTTCGCGGGGGTATGGAAAGAATTCCCTGTCTTCCCTCCCGTTTCCCATGGGTCGTGCGTTGAAACCCTATCGAACATCAAGTTACAATTCTCGAAAACAAGATACCATGAGTGAATATGACACCGAGAGGAGAGCAGCCGTACGACTGTCTCCCCGTTACGTCGAAAAAAACCTTGCATTTCGACCCTCTTCGCACTGTATTACGAACGAGAGTGAATGTCGCGTACCCTTTTCTTTTTTTTCTGCTTGTGACGAGACTCGGGTGTCCCTCCACGGCATTCGCATACGGGAACCGGAGTGACCGTCTCGCGAGAGACAACACACATTCGATTATCGAGGAACGGATGCACTCAAGATGCATTCTTGTATCGTTATCTCGAGTCCCCGTGTCTGCCGCTCGAGTGGAGAGGGACAGCGAAAGACGAACGAGACGGGAGAGCGCACTATCCGTTACATCCCTAAATATAAACGGCACGCGCTCCTCCGCTATTTCCGTACCCTCCTTCTTCTTCATTCAGAAGTCGAAGCGCGAGAAAGTTTTACAACGCTTTAATGGCGGAATATATAGTGCACCGAATGGAGGGAATAACAACGAAGGGGATCTTTAAGAAAACTGTAGAAAAGCATCCGTCGCTGATGATAGCGGACGCGCCAGAGTGGCGGAAAGAAAAACACGCCTTCCGTTCCTCGGCTTTCTCCGGTGGTATTTTTTTTAATTTTTTTAATGTTGTTATTCACGAGTGAGACGCGTCCACGCAGGTGTCCAAACCTGTGATCTATGTCCTCGTTCACCTGCGGGCTATGCGTTCGTGTGAACGTCTGACTGATTTACACAGCAGGGAGAACGAGAAATGGAAATGAAAAGGAGAAAAAATAGGAGGCGAGAGTAGAGGTTTTGTTGGGGGGGGGGTGGGGGGGGGGTGGTGTTTTGTTGTAGTGGCAACAGCAGCGGTTCACTGCTCGTTTTTCGTTATTTCATCGCTTCAAAGGACAGCGGCTTAGGTCGTGGGTGTGCTGCTAAACACTGCATCGCTCCGAGGTGATCGCACATGCAAGTGTGCCTACCGTTTTGTACACATGTGTATATGCATCGATATACTCGTGTGTCGAGCTCGCACGAGTGAGAACGAGAGTGATGGACGGACGGGTGCCACGTTCGAGCTCGCCTTTTCGTTCGTACAAATATTTGTACACGTGTACAATTACGATCGCGGTTCGGGATATTTCTTCGCCACTGACGATGGCCACTGTGTTCCGCGCCCTCCATTGTAGTCCTTCCCGCACGCCGGGCGCCACAGGAAGTGCGGACGGCTCTGCTCCGGTGTTAGGAAGCGTGGGGCAAAACGGAACCACTGTCCAAAAAATGCACGGGCTCGATCAACCTTTCCGTAGGACATTAAAAAACAGTCTTAGCCGAAATGGAGGACACCGGTCCGTTTTGCCCCGGTATTCCACCTCGCGGAACAATTACATTTTAATTTTGACGCGCGGGGTCAACAAATTATTCTGCGCTTCCTTTTTTTCAGACGTTTTAAAAGCGTTGCACAGCGCTATCAAAGAGTATTGCCGTAGCGGGAGGATACTCGGCGCAGTAACTCTTTCGCAGGGGCTGCGTGGGACACCGGGAGACCGGGCCGAGCTCGTGTTCGTACGATTTATACGCGACGTAATCACCTCGACGTAAAAAAGTTTAATACCCCCGCGCTCTCGATGTCGTCCTTTTTTTTCTTCGGACCGACGATCGATAACAAGATACTGCAGGGGAGATGACTCAACGTCTAAACTTTCGTTTCTAGCCACTCTGCAGCCTCACTTATCCTCGGTACTCGTATAGATACACGGATTTTCCGTCTGGTAAAAACCGCGCTCGGGTTATTTATCAACGTTCCCTTTGATCAATTGTGAACTTTTCAGTCGGCGTGACAATTTTTTTAAGAGAGTTGCCACAGCGACACCTTTTCCTGAAGTTCCTGGGTACGTGAACTATTCAGTACACGTGGGCAACTGCAGCAACGGGGCAAAACGGGGTTTTTGGGCAAAACTAAATTTTCCAATAATTTTTGGATCGGACAAGGTGGCAAAACTGGGCAGAAAAGCCTGATGTATCCAACAGGACAAATTCGGGCATCCAACAATTATTGGAAAATGACGTTTTGCCCCGTTGCCCCATTTTGCCCCGCTCTACCCTATATATACCAAAGTGCAATACGGGTGCAGCCCCCCCGAGAGTCCCAAGAAGAGGTGCTTCTCTACAGGATTCAATTAAATGGTCCAAAGCTGAGAACGATTTGTTTCGCACAGCAGGTTCCTGCAACCTACACCAAAATGTTTACTCCCGTTCTGTTGAGTTTCTCGTATTTCGAACCTACGCCCCGATATATCGACTTTTGGGGGCGGATATTGCTTCGGTTCCTACATTTCTTATGCACGTGGAATGAAAAGGCAAACCGAGACGGAGGTAGTTTTCTTCTTTAATTTATTTATTTCTCCGTCGCAGTGGAAGGCAATATTGAGCAAAAATCGATGTGTTTCGATTTTCCGGTTCACGGAATGCCAAGAGTTGATAAAAACTCTTTCATTTTGCGTTTTGATGAGTTTGTTCACTCTTCGCTCGTCCATCGCAATTTCGTCCTGGCTGATTTTCCACAAAGTTTTACGGGGCAATAATTGCCTCGCGGTTAATCAAAGACTGAGCAAACACGGCCTCGTTTTCGTGGCCTTCTCGGCACCGTCGCTTTTTGTCATTGGCTATCTACTTGCCTCCAGATTTAATTCCGTCACGGTTCGGGCACGCTGCAGCTGAATTTTTTATACGGGTCCCGGGTCGCTGAAAAATGCAGGCGTTCCTGATGCAATTTTTATGCTTTCCACGTTCTCTCTTTAAACAAATTAATACAAAAAATATTTCTCATATTTGGGACTTTCGGTAGACAGATTGACGCGCTGCATTATAGATTGATGGCGCAGCTCATATTGACGGACGACCAGTGGAAGTTAACTCTGTCCCGATCCCTCCCCAAAGCAGGGAGAGAGTTCACACCCTCGTCTACCTCAACCCCTTCTCGTTGTTTGCTGAACGTATATATAACACGGCCGACCCCGACGTTACTTTGCCGATGCGAGATGAAAATGACAGTGTCAACAGTGCGAAAGTCCGGCCGAGTCCGCGTATGTGTGCTCTTGTAATAAGAAAACCCTCCAGCCCCCTCCCCGCGTCTGCGAGAGCATCAATTAAAACAGAATATTGTCGCTCGCGCAACCCTTTCAATTTCCTTTTCGTGGGGCGGAGAATTGTTCTCTAAGCAATTTCGTCTTTTTTGCGCTATAGTCAGAATTTTCTCTATTTGCCAATCCACCGTGTCGAAAGAAAAGTGTACAGAGAAACCAAGTTTTCACGAGCCGGCTTTGGGACAGCGTGTGTTTGGACAGAGGAAATTAATTTTCTTTCATTTATTTCTCATGCTGCGTACACTCGCTCTTCTGTCACAATTCCCGACGCCACTCGTTCGTCTCCTGGCGATACGTGAGATTTATTCCGCTCGAGGGAGAAAAGAGAAAAAACCGAGCCGCGAGACGCTCCAGTAGTACAAATCACGAACGGTCTGACTCGAAAATCTCATCACTTGAGGAGGCAGGCGACCGGGGCAAAATGGCACAAAATGTAAGAAATAAACAAGAACCGACAAAGTCAACATTTCACCCTTCTCTCTGAATGCTCCAAATAATTTTTCTGGTAATCTTACGCTATTTTGCCCCGGGGCTGCAGTGCATTTTCCATTTTACCCCAGTTTCCCCAGTGTCTCGAAACTCGCCAAACTGTACGAAGGTACTCCGCAGTAGAGCTTATCGACATACTCTCGTGGAATCAGGTATGCGTCTCCACAAGGCGCATTCCATTAGATAAATATTCGACACGAGAACGTATACCTCTCGGGAGGACGGCATGATAATACTACAAACTTTCCGGAATGCGCTTTGCGAGTATAATCCGTACACGTTGTTCCAAGTATCAAAATATCTCCTTCTCACCTTCTACACTGAGAGAAGGATCTCGGAAAATCGACCAAGTCGTATGGTAAATTTTCACCTGGCAACATGGTACACCAGCGCCACCACTAGCGATATGTGAAATCTTCACAGGGCGCATAGCGATTTTTGTCCATCCCATACGGTAATTTTTTCAAAAGGTGGGTCCGCAAAGTTTTATGTATCTGACTGAGAATTTCGTTGATGATTTTTTTTATGTATGCATACATAAAAAAATTGAAATATACCGGTACAACCTACAAACCAATATACCAAGCTACCGATTGGTATGTTTTCTAGTATGAAGAATTTATATTTCTGGCAAAAATTACGGTATATTCGGGTAATTACTGCAACAGTGGAAATCGCCATATTTTCTAGCACACGGTGTTAGGTTTAATACGAATTTTTCCCGGAATGTCGCCGTAGTTCCAATGTATCTGACAGTTCTCTGTGCTTTTACCAGATTTATGGTAATTTCTATCAAGTCCTTCTCTCAGTGTACATTCTAATGAAATAAGATATTTAAGCTCATTTTAATTACTCTGATCGAATAAAATTTGAATCACGACCGACCTGGCAGTAATCATCCAAATAGAGGGCATGCCTCGCGCAAATGACTCTGTACGCGAAACCTAACCCAATTGCCTTGATCGTGAATGCTCTGTATGCAAATAGGATGGAACTCCCGTATACAAGTTGGATACTCCTAATGGCAACGTATTTTCGTCGAGGGCATTGGAGCACGTAAATACAATGTAATTCGTGGCTGACAAATTTCTCGTTTGCATACAAATTTCATGAACACTGTACTCCAAATCCACCGCCTAATGCTCCATCTTAACGCTTAACGTACTTGGAGCTTTGGTACAACTTTGGCTTGTTCCTCGCATGGCGGTGTACGTGATCGTTATGTATAAAATAACATCGCACCAGTCGCGAGAAAGGGGATTATTATTTCCTCGTACGAGAAAGCTTTCCCAAACCGCGGTAGGATATCTCGCTACGTGACAGTCTTGATTTCCTGGTAGAAATTGGTAGTTGGGACTGCCGAATGAAAAATTTATCACCCGAAGATATGCGATCCCGTACTACTCGTATGTAACACATATAACATTTAGATATGATATATATGTGCAACGTGACACATGGTATCAGCCGTCGCAGTCCGCCCGTAGCAAGTGTTCGGGATGAAAACTGATGGTTTCCGTTGGGAGACTGATGCCCTCGAATCTCGATGGAAACCAGGACGAAGCATTGCGATGGAAGTAGTTGCAAGGATACCCCGAGTAGAAATTTTCGCGCGGTACATCGGGCCCTGATAAGGTCCTGATGAGGCCTTATCAGGACCCTATCAGGGCCCGATGTAACGCTCTAAAATTTGTACTCGGGACAGCGTCGAATGTAACGTTCTTCCCGGGAAGAACGCGTGTAATACAAGCGGTTTATCAACTTAAGCCGGTCTTACACGGGCTCTTTTGTTTCGTTTTGTCATATCATGATAGTAGTAACAATAAAGGCATGGTATTATATAGTCCAGGGGTCACGTTGAGTGAAGCAGATTTAAGTGAATTCGAAATGGGAGTACTGCGCATTATTCAGTTACACATGTATCTAATCCTTTTTTCCATTCGTTCATTAATATTCATGGAATTTTAATTAAAGCTACCAAACCCGTGACATTTTACCGGTTGATCCGTCCGGCCGATAGCGAACTCGGCACAGGGCAATACGATTAATAAAAAACCAGTCGACATCGCCGGTACACACGTTTCACTGTTCGTCATTTATTTGTGTCCGCCTTCAGAATTAGAATACACGATAGAACGTAGCAGTCTTTCGGCAAGTGAAATAAGGTCAGCGTCGCACTTATTTTA
The DNA here is from genome assembly GCA_030522665.1 of Ichneumoninae sp. A BG-2022a. Lineage (NCBI taxonomy): Eukaryota > Metazoa > Arthropoda > Insecta > Hymenoptera > Ichneumonidae > Ichneumoninae sp. A BG-2022a. The sequence goes on along the minus strand of JAPYZC010001647.1, from coordinate 14,044 downwards.
GACCGATAGACATTCAAATATGTCGATCAAGGTTCCGTGTCTTTCAGCGGCTCGTCTTGTCTCGACGAAAATTGCACGAAAATTTGCGAACGCCCTTGCCTTCACGTTTTGTTTGGACAGCTATCGATAAACCATCGTCGGCAAGAACAATACGGAACGGCTTGCACTATTATTTCGAGCGCAAAATAAATTACCACAGGGAATACGCGACCTTTCTCAATTCATTACGAAAAACTGCGGTTGCACTCTCTTCCGCTATCCAATTAGCTCTGCTCTGGAGAGTATCGTGGGGGCGAGTGTCGCTTCTTCACCGCTCATGCGCTCGTCATTGATGTAAAAATATATTCCGTCAGACGTAAAGCGGATGGTTTATTGTTTGCTATATCAGCTTCGTATAACACGATGCTCTTAGTATTTGGGTTATTAGGCGTGGCGAAGCACCCGAGAGACCATTATGCTTTTCACCTACACATTCGTGTACCCTACGACCTTCTGCCCTATTGTGCACACACAATTTATTATCTTTATAATTTCATTCTGCGATATTAAAAGTCCGACTAATTACTGGAATTGTGCGACTTTTCGCTGGCCAGCCGATTAAGCGTAAACATGACTTTCAAACACGTGCACGTAGAACCAAACATCGAAAAGATTACAAACTTTCGACCCATCGGTAAATTCAATTAAAAGTCTTCACCTTTAATCCAGCCGCAATGCGCTGTTTCGTATATTATCCCATATTAGCCATCTCCTCCCCTCCGACGTATAACAAATATAAACCAGACGGTTCAGCGGAGTGCTCCGAACGGCCACCAATATTTCGTGGCTAACGAAAATCGGTTGATGGAGTAGATTCACGTAACGCACGTTCACAGAATTATTGATGACCAGTAGCCAATATACGGTACGAACGTAAAATCATCAAACTATTGAATGATAGAGTGTATTTTTCTATAATTTCGTATGTACGGAACTTTGGCACCGACATATCGTTTCATCGCAGACCGGGCCTTCAGAGCTCCACTCGGCGAATGGTAGAATTTAATGAATATTCGCTAGTATAGACTCAATCGTGATATCCAAACACGGTTGATAGATTCCGAGCACGTATCTGAAAGCAGAGGAGCGCGCGTATCGCGTTAGCTCGAGGGTAATTTGCTTAATTATCATGATCGGGTAGTGCGCAGAGAGCGACGACAGAAGAAGACGAGCTCGGGGCATGCCCCCCCCCCGTCAATTTTTTAATAAATTTAATACGTTTACACATGTTTAACAGTGTTCGTTGTGCTCCTCGGTGGCTCGAAAGCGTAATATCAATATCGAGCGCCGGCGCCCGGGATCTCCGCAATACATAGCATGAACCGGAGCACAGTCAGATATTTCGGTACTACGTGATTCTAGAAAATAAACAGAGCATCTGCTCGCACACACATTAGTCAAGGCCGAGTGACTCTGGGTCTTCCTTCATGATCATGAAAGTAGCAATGGTCGAGCCGAGAGTTAAATTTCCAAAGGTCAACAACGATTTTACCACTCGTGTACCGTTCGAATGGAGCTCACTGTTTCATCTTCCCGTTTATCGGTTGCATCCAATTAAATTCGACGCGCATTAAACCGCCAGAAATTATGTTCCTCGAACGCAATCGAGAACGTCATCGGAGAATGCTCCGTAGCGGCCGATGCGCCAACGAGGCAGGTGGTGCAAGCTAACGCAATTTACAGCTTTTCCGCCGCTTTTATGAGCCGCAATTCGATAACCCGGAGGAAAACTCGGGTGAGGATGAACTTCACCCTCGGAGGTCTGGCGTTGAATCGTCCAAGCTTTGAGCTTGCGACTGTTCCGAAGACCAACATTTAGCCGTCGCACACCACCGTTTCGTGCTGAAAATCATAACCTTGCATGAAATCAATATACACCGCGAATTTAAATTGAAATGGGAGGTAGGTTTCATATTGACCCTTCATCAATTGACATCAAACACGTTCCGTGCCAAACAAAGTCTAGTATACGATACGCACTTGTGGTAAATCTGGTATGCGCGTCTGCTTACCTATAGCAGATCCACCGCTACACTGTTAAAAACATTTGTTTGAAAATTAATGAACAGTACAGGAACCTTTTTTACATAAACTATTTCTGAAATTTCAAACACATGTGCGTTGTAATTTTACCGTAATATTAGGATTTTTCATAAAAATATTTGTAAATTTCAAGCAAAAGATTTGTAATTTTTATATCTGGTACTTTTATTTTACAAGCAAAGTAAATCAAGTTTCAATTAATGTAAGTAATGTTAGTAAATTTCAAGTTCCAGTACATTAAATTTACAATTTATTTGTACAGTGTAGTCAATGGTAGACAAGATATTTTTGTTTCGCATGGAATGCGTGTCACTTTCGTATTGGGGAAAATGAATGTATCGCCGAAAGCTATATGTCGCGGTTACTATTCCATGCCGCACTATCCGCGAGTCGTGCATATCTCCCCGACCATTCTCATTCTTCGATCGGATATAACTATGGGTATGGATAAAAATAGACGTAAATACAAAGATTGCGGATAGTAGAATAACCAAGACCGGAAAAGCGAACCCGTGTTAACTGCGCTGTCCGAGGTTAAGGCCAGCAGAACTCGCATGCCAGCGAGCAATGATTGGTTCAATCGAGATTACGTAGTACTATCCGCCCGGTATTCCGCTGGCGGTAAACACGAGTCGCGAATCGGTCGATATAATGTTGTCCTATATGCCCCGCACGAGCTTGACTCCATCACGAAAGTCACGACTATCCCGCAAACGTCATGAAATTCGCGGTGCCAGACCGCGTGTGTATACCTTCGGCTGAGATGCGTTTTACGAGGGTGCATAACGAGCCCGGTACAACGATCCCTCCTTTCTTTCCCCCAAAAAATCGATTCTCGTGTATCGTCATCGCCAGTGTTTACTCCGAACCAGTCTTGGGCTCGTTTACTCACGAGTTCCGCGGAAACTGTCCGAGCGATATTCGAAATACTGCATACACGGCTCGTTTGAGGTCTTTGAGAATCCGACACCGAGATTGCGCGATCCGGTGTCGGAGAGCGAAAGAGCGGGAGATCCAAAAGCCGGGATCGCACGGGAAATAATTTATTTCAACAACATACTGCATAGTGTTCGTTAGGTTGAACGTCCGCCCTGCACGAGAAACGCAGCGATCGCAAGGGGGAGTAGCAAGGAAATATAAAGGTAGACGAGACCGCCCGAGACCATTCGTTAAGGGAACCATCGCGCCTAGGGACTCTAAAAGCGAGTCGTTCGCTCTCTCCCTCGACGGGTGGAGTTTGCTTAATTGCTCGGGCATTAAGATTATAACGGTGAAAAAATACAAGGCGCTAAAGATCGTGAGATGCCGCTAACTACCAGTCGGCTCTTTACATATACCGCGTATATTTATTATGCACGGTTCGCAGTGAGCATGCACGCTGTATAAGTGACCGCGCGCGTGCGCTCACTGCACTCGTAATAAATCGACGAAATCGTTAATTTTTTTATCGTGTCTTCTCGTCCGTGCACAATTAATGTTTAACGACGAATGTTTCCACTGTTTTAGCTTTCACACCCAGAAAAATTATTTATTTGACGGCCACCGTTTATTTGGATGAAGTAAAATATTTATTTAAATTAAGTAAATATTTTACTTAAACCAAATACACACTGGGGGTCAAATAAATTATTTTTCTGGGTGCAGACGTATTCGTTATTCCGGAAGCTTAACGTTCAATTATTTCATTGTCCGATAATATCGCTTTATCCCCAGTGATAACATTCTTTTGTAATCCAATAAAACAGCCTGCAGAGCGTCTGTTACCGTTCACTCTATTATCGTACGTGGTGAACGCGGGGCTTTGGGAAAAATAAGTTTCAATATTCCACACATCTCCGAAAGGTACGATCGAGCGAAAATATTTTTTTTTCATTTTCTTTTCGTTCAGCATCCCGGGTTTCGACAAAAGCCGATTACGGCTCGTCGCGCATATTTACACAGGGGTTCGCCGTCGCGATTCCCCGTTTCCGCAGCCGGCCGGCATACGCGTAATATCCCTATCGCCGATAAGCAAGCTGCGGCGACCGAAAGCCCGGCGACTCGAACGGGTTGTTTTTCTAACAGACCAGACCATTCAGCGTTGTACATATTTTTCGTCGCGGGCCGCATGGTATACAATCCAATCGATATCTTCCTCGGGCAGCCGTTCGACCTTTTCCTCCTCGTCCTGTCTGGTCGTCGGCTATCGCGTGAGCCCTTACCGTGCAGAATCCTCCGCTGGTATGATCGCAACTCACAACGCCGTGTACTCCAAAATAGAAGGTCCATTATACCCGACGTACCTACGAACATCTGGCCCCGCACTATCGGTTACTGACCCTTCGCATTCGCGATCGCTATCACCTGGAAACTAGACGAATCGATGCGAGGAGCCTTGTTCGCTCCGCGTTGTAAATTTTTATGGGATTTATGGGTATCCATAGGACGCGCGACAATAAAATACGGGCTATCGTGTACTTATCGCGTCATCGATTCGACGTAGAGGGGGCAGAGAGTGCCAGATTAGTTTTCGGCTGCTGTCATCGACGCGGCACTGTACACCGCTGACCCTCTTGACATCCTAAATCAATGTCTCCATTCAAGCGATAACTTATCGCCGGCGGGCGCTCGCTATCCCCGAGGACAATATAACTCCCCGCAGCCTATGACTCTCGAGGCGACCTTGTGCTTTTTCGATTGTACCCCGTGCACGATCGACCGGAACTGGCGAACATCCCACGCTCGTTCGCGGCTATTCCGTAACCAACCACTGATATCTTGACAATGAGGTTGGTCGAAGTTCTCCCGCGGCGATTACCGAGCACGGAGGACAACGCGGGTCAGGGGCTTATTGATATCGCACATAAAGTTCGATATCTGGATGACACCGATTCTGTTGCAATGGAACATTGTCGGATCGTTGATACATTGTTGGGAGGAGATCATTTTGGAAAGGGTGGATCTCGCCTTGTCCGTCTTTCTATAGCCGTTCACCGTCAGTTGTCACCCCTTTTCGAACCCACTTTTTCCTACAACTGAACCTACAGTTGTGCCTTTTTTTTATTCGATACGAGGAAACGAAAAGCTTTTTTTAGACCATTCCGAATGTCGTCGCACGAACGTTATGGAGAGTCGCGTGCCGTGTCGCAGTTAGGCTCGATATCATTTCGCTGCCGATCGATGATGATAGTAACGCAACTTTGGTATAGCCTGTGGTCCTCCCGATAAAAAGTGTGAGAGCCATGACAAATGAAAAAAAGTTGAAACCCGGCGATAGATTAGTTACCTGCATTAGCGGCACGAGCTCGGTGCTTTTTCTATCCATCTTTCGTATCATTGAGCATACGAAAAATTTGACGTGGTTAAATATGTATAAGCTTTCGACGCGTGTAGGCGAGAGGGGGGTTGGTTTCGTGGGCCGGTCGTCAGGGGTTGGCCGGGGGTGAAAGATCGCGGCTGGCCGATGGCGTGACGACAGCAATAAGAAGCTCAACCCTGGAGGCCGAAGCAGAGTCGCCGGTGAGGGTGAAAAGCATCGGTTCGAGTTACCGCAGCCGAACAAAGGGTGCGAGCGAGAGAAGAGCAAGGCGAGGAAGACACACGACGTGAGAGAGCGATAGCCGAGCGGGCGAAGAAAGGAGTTACTGGCCGGTCAGCGTACCCACGTGCGCGCTGAGCGATAACCGCCGCGGGCTCGTTGCGCCCGATGATTTGAGAATATCGATTGCCGACAGGAGTAAGTAAAAACAAAGAAAGGGACACGGAAGGGCGACTGACGGCAGCTGCACATATCGCTGGCAATGTCTGCGAAACGAGGCACTAAACTCGCGCGGTTACTATGCGAGAGGAGCGAAAGACGCGCCAACGATGCGAGCGTATATCGATCTTAAATAAAGACACCTTTTTTATTACGCGAGCGAGAGTCGGCCCGCGGAGTCTGCAACGGTAATATACCCCAGCTCCGCACGCGGGACATCACAGCCACCGGCATTGTCACCGAGTATGTGCGTAAACGAGAAAACTTCAACGTCATGTACGCCCGTTAACGACCCGAAGTCCCGCGTGAGCTTTCACGAGGGAGAGGAAGTAGCGGAGCTGTGAAAAGTGCCGAAGGCACCGGAAGCGGCGGGAAAAAAAGGCTCACGCCTATGCCGACGTACGAAACAATGCAGTCCTTTCGATTCGGGAAAATCGGGGACGACGCGCCTGATGAGTAGTCGCACGATTGCGAGCACAAAGGGGACCAACCCTATGTTTTTTTTCTGCCTCGACAGCTCGCTCTTGTACTCCGGCCGGGGATAATTTACTCGGAGAAGATGGAAGGATGGAAAGATGTATAATTTGCCAACGGGCAAGAAAATGGACACCCTGTAAGATTGGTCCATTGTCGGCGAGAGTGTTGGAGCGTTAACGGCGAACGGGGCGATTATTTTTCCGGCGCGTTAAGACGCCGTGCCATTTGCCAAAGTAACTTTCCTTTTGTTGCGAATTTCTCCGTTATCTTTAATGTGCCTATCCGTTAGCAAATGTTAATTATCAGCTTTCCTCCGCCGTTGCGTTATTCGCCGGGGGAGGAAAGAATGTCTTGGAAATAACGTAATGACACCCCGTTGGAGCACGTGGTGCAGCTGTGCCGTCGGCGGTCTGCGAGCGTTGGTGGGAATTAAACCGTAAGTAAGCGACGAATGGAGTGTTACAGGACGCGGGACGATAAGCCTGTCGACAAACGACACACGGCGAGAGGCTGCTATTAAGCCGGCGGAACGTTCTGTCGTCCAATTACCGATGTGCCGTGTATCGCTCTATGTTCTCGATACAACAACGTATTCCTACCGGGAGAGTGTAGCACGTGGAATCATCGAACTAACGAGGATTACGTCACATTCACGGGTGGATTCTTCAATTGTGTGTTAACGAGGTCTGGATTATTTCACCGTCTGTTAATTTGGCAGTGCCAAATCCCTCCCACGCAAGAATTTCATCCCTGTGTATAGGTAATCTTACCTATATAGGTGTTCAACACATTTTTTTTGCAATCAATTTTACGCACGTTTATCTATCATGACGATGTGACCGGCAGTCAGTTGTCGATAGCACCGGTTGCGTTTAATCTCGCACGAGAGGGGGTGTACTGGAAGTACGATGATAAAAAAAAAAAAATACCGAGCCACCACCTGCGCAATAACCTTCTCTCTTTTCAACATTATCAGCAAACTTTGCACAGCGATAACCTGTTGCGTACATTATGGGCCGTGCACTATTGCAACTTTAACGGATATAATAAAAAGAAATTTATATGTAACTCGGTCGGATCGTTCTCATAATGAAACCGTTGTCGCCGCTGCTCTCAGTCCCGACGTGCTCGGAACAATACCCGATTTATCAGATTTCATTAATACACAACACGCGACGACGACTGCGCCAGTACACGCGCGCGCGCGCGACCGAGGGGTTAATTAATTACCGGGAGCTGCACTCCCGGTGCCACATGCGTGTCTCTCTGGTCTGACTTTCTACGTGTACCATTGCGAGTCAATTACACCCTCGCAACTAATATACCGTACTCGAGGACTCGTGCAAGATCGATGCCGGAGGGTGTACTTTTACCGTATTATAATTTGTATAGAGCGATGATTGCGAGGGTTAGAGAAAGTCCGACGTTACAGCATACATATTTTTGCATACGGTATTTCGTTACTCGATCGTCGGCTGTGTCTCTCGCCGCATAAATTTAACTCTATCGCAGTTGGCCCCGGTGGACGAACGTTTGCGTAGAAAGAAAGAAGAGGGGCGGCGAATGTGTCGCACCTGTACACACCACACCACAGTGGTTGCGACTATGACGTTGGCCCGCGCTCCTCTCCACCGGGCTCTCCTGCACTAGCGCGCATAAAGGCACCGTATATGATCTACGAGCGGATAGTGACGGTCTGCCGTTCGACCCGGTGCCGTTTTTGTTTTTTTTTTTTTTTTTTTTTAGTGCTCTTGCGACACTTTAATACGAGCCTCTTGGCCGTCGACTATATTATGTATTCAAGAATAACAATAGCATATTCAGGCACCGCGCCGGCCACTCGGCCGCAGTGTGATCGATGTTTTAAATGTCTCTCACCTGATGTAAATGCGGCCGAGAGATGAAGCAGCAGAGCCAATCCCAACGAAGCGGAAGCTCCGGGAGCAACGGAGTTTCCCATTGCGGAAGGTCAGCCTGCAGCGCAGCGCGATATGATTACGAAGACTTTTCGCGCGCTTTTCGCTCCTCGCGATTCTCCGTCGAGAAATCCACCGACAGTCGAGGCAGGGACCAGAGCCCGCGCGGAGTCACTGAACTCGACGCCTGTGCTCGGCCATCGAATGCAAATCTCGTAAGCCCGAAGCGTTTTGCAGTTCTGCGTTTCTTTTGTTTTTTTTTCTTCTTTTCCGTTATTGTTCAGACCGATTCGCGTGGCCTGTGCGTGCCACTTTTGCTCTCTTCGCTCGATGACATCCTTCACCTCTCCTCCGATCGTATCCACCTAATGACCAAATGAATATCCAAACGCGAACGATAATTGACTATACCCGTTTCCTTCGCGGAATAATAATTGTCACTCGTGTGATACAAGTTTTTGATAACCACCGACAGATCGTAATAGCTCCACAGGCGGTCGTTCAATTGAATTCGATTGCCGTGTGTGACGATAATGACAAATTTAACAAGATATACTGAAACCCGAGAAAAAAATGTTTTTGTTTTTAATCGGCGTCACAATTAACGAATTTCACCACATCGTAGCACATTCTGTACACAACTTCGACGCGGCAATTAACCGATTTAACGATTGAATTAAAATAACACCGTTATTATTCAGTTATGCATTTTAATTATTTTAATTTTATTACAAACGATTACAGATTTTGCGATAAGTTTTAATTGTGACTGTAATTCAGCCCGCGTGTCGAACGTCTGTCAACCGTGCACAGACGAGGACCCAAGTTCGGCGTCGCGACGCCACGGTGTTACGGCCGGCACTAAAACATCGTCGGGACGCCCGCAAGCGTTATCAGAAAATTTTCCGCGCTTGCGCACGCGCCGGAAGGGGGCCGAACGAGCCGAGTGGATTCTCACCGAGCTCCCATGGGAGTTAGTCCACCTATGGACGCCATGGGTGCTCGGGGGATTTCTCGGCGCAGTCCCTCCACCACTCACCGCCGCGCCGGATAATTATATCCTAATTGGGATTTTTATGGATCCCCCTCTTTCGTGCCTCCTCAGATCCTCGGCGATACCGGAAGGGACAGGACGATGCCGCGCTCCGAATAATACCGACAATTGTATGCCCGTCGATCCGGTCGTTCACCGAACTTCTTTGCAATTATTTATCGCCAAAGAAACCTTGGCGAAGTTACGACGAAGGTCTGCGCGCCGAGCCGTCGAGCTCACCGGAGGTGGTTTCGAGGCGTCGATTTCGTTTTCTCACCTTTGGCCCGCGCTGGCTCGGCGCTCCATCCCCGCGCGGGTATTGGCTTTCAGTCAATAGCATGCAGCAACAACCAACACCATTGCCACCCTCTATTCTAATTCAATTAGAATATCGATCCATGACTACATCTCCGCCGTGGAAGGCTCTTGGATCACCGATACGAGGGTCGACCCTTGCCGCTGCCAGACCCTGAGAGTCGCGGGCGTTGAAAGAGCCATCCTTCTTGCGTAATATTTTTTTAATCGAACGAGACGGGAAGGACCTTCGTCTCGCGAAGTTTTTTCGCGGAAGAGTGCAATTGAACGCCCTTTCTTCCGAAGAGATCCAATGTAATATCCCCTTTATCGCTCCCCTGTCTATGCCAAAGAAAACAGCTGTCGTTGTATGATTCTCGAAACTGTAAATAAGCCGCGGAAGTATTCGTGGAATCGACGACCAGCAGAGCATTACTGTAATTAGCAGTTGGCAGACTCGATTGAATATTGACACCGCGAACGTTGGACGGATATCGTTCGCAACAGTGACGAAATGACGGAGCGACGGATTAAGAGGATTCCCCAATTGGTATAATCCTCTTACACCGCAAGCCGCGCGTCGCCCTTTCCGCTCTCTGTGTCTGTGTATCCACGTGCCCTCGATCGTCTAATGCGTATTTATTTCTGTTCCGGCGAGGCTGCGCAGCCGGAACGGCACAACGTGGCCCACGACGAATACACCCCGGGAAAACGAGGTTTCCCGTTCGTGTTAGCCCGGCGCGACTGGAATCGGCAACAGCCCTTCCCTGTTAACGAAGCTCCTAATTTCATTGCATCACAATCGACCGTCATCGACATGCATCGACGGAATCAATTATTCAGGGAAACCGATGCATTTCAATTCACGAAATTGTTCAACTTCCGCCTACTGCGACCCTTCTCAATTCTTCCCTCAGCGGGCGCTCGGCAGTCGTCCAAGTTTCACTCTGATTCATGAGAAACGATGAATGAGCGGGAGACCCGGTAAACAAAAGCTCCCGGTGCTTCCGGTATTGCGACTTATGCGAACAGACCTTTTAGCGAAATCATACCGGTTTTCGCACTTGTCTCGAAAGTTCATGAATTTACAAATATTTCGAGACGGATTACAATAATTAATTCGACACTTGACACTAAAATCACGAACTACGCGTGTATGGAAATTTCGACCGAAGAATGATGAGGCGTAGTTGCTTTGATTTTCAAATTTTCATGCATTTTCTATTTATTGTGTTTGATGAAATAGTTGGCGTGCTGGATCGTCATTGAATGCACAGGTAGTTTAGGGGGGGGAGAGAAAAATAACCAGTCGTGAGTCTCGACGCTTCGCGATTTCGCACAACGCCCGCTCGTTTATCGCTCCTTTACGATAGAGTGTAATCTTCCCCCGTGAGGAAAGTCTCTCCAGGTGGTAAGTGCAGAAACCCATAGTGTACAATACGTTAGGGCAATGCAGGGTGGTTCGGAGCCCCGCTCACCCATCTTGGATCATTGCACGTAACGATAGGCCACACGCAACCCCTCTACGCTATCGTTACGGCGTCAGACACAGTTAGATACAGTTCCGCGGGTAGCACACGCAGGAAGCTCGAGTTGATATTCTCCAAGGCTAATTTAAGGTGATGTGAAAGGAACTCAGTCGATACACTGAGAGAAGGACCTCGGAAAAAATTGCCAAGGAATGTGGTATATTTCGACATGGCAACGTGGTACATCACGGCTACTTCTAGCGATATGCGACATTTTTACAGGGGTTGCAGGAATTTTTACATAACCCATATAGCAATTTTTTTGGAAAAATACCGCTTGGCTGACTGCTCGTACCAATTCAGCTACTAACAATTAAAACGAAATTCAATTAATATACCGAGAATTCCGTGGATAAAACTGAGAATTTCGTCGATCACATTTTTTTATATATGCGTACATAAAAAAATGGTCTTATGTCGATGTAACATACAAACGGTTCGGGTTCGTAGCGCCACCAATCTCTAGATTTTCTAGTAAGAAGAACTTATATTAAAAAATTATGGCATATTCACGTAATATCTGCGATATCGAAAATTACCATATTTTCTAGCAGAATGTCGCTGCGGTTCCCATTTACTTGAAGATTCTCTCGGTTTTTACCCGATTTATGGTCACATCAATCAGATCCTTCATTCAGTGCAATAAAATCTTTAATACATTTTCTTCAAGGGTATTCAAGTTTTGAGAAAATTATTCCGTCTGCGATCAATAATTTCCTTGCTTCTGTTACCAATTCAGCAATGTGGAGGTTTCACGTCGCCTTGATGAGTATCGACGAAACGCGAGATATAGCGGAAGGGCATATACATGTCTCCATTTCTTCCGCGCTGCTGAGCTAATCCATTCGTATGCACGCGGGGCTTTTCTTTCCGACAACAAAAGCTCCCGTATTACTCACCGGAATAAAGAGCCACGAAAATGCCGATGCGTCAATAGATCGAAAGATTCCATTCGGGATTGCCTCGCGGCTCGGACGCCCTCGGATACACCGTAATACAATGTGAAACTATCTGAGCGGAAGCTGTACGAGAGTAACCCGCGAAAAGTAATCGTCTTTCCATCGCGACGCAAGCCAAGAGTCATCCATTGTTTCACACTTTTCTTCTCACGCTCGCGAGGAACCTCTTCTTCGTTACTCCAGGATTTCGGGCTGCCACGGTTAGCCTCCACGATACTTCGTTATCCCGGATTTTCCCCGAAGAGATTAGGAGATGCTTCCAGCGCGAGAACAATGATAAGGGATTCTCCGAACTCCGCACTCTCCTCTGCTCATCCGATCTTCCGTAATTGATGCTAAAGGTATCTTCAACTCTATAGCTGAGGCGAAAAGTGGATTATCATGAGGCTATTTTTTTGCCTCGCATCACGAATCTGCAAGTTATTTAACTCCGCTCCCAATACTCCCTTAAAATTGGCGTCAGAACCAACGAAAAATATTTCCCAATAAAATCCTCGAGCTTGCACAACGCGCGCCTATGCTGTTGCCGCTGAGGGATGAACTGTTTAAATTGCTCCGACTTATCTCGCAGCCTGATATGTTCGTTAATATACATCAGAGCCCCAATCTCACGGGCGGTTAGCCGCTGTAGAGCGAGTGTACCGTGTGCTCTCACGAAGGGGGCTCAACTTCGCGAGAATATAATCGCCAGTGCACATTGCATCCCCCGGCGGGAGAACATAGAGAGGGTCGGACTTCTCGGGTCGAGCCTTCGCGGTCGTTATTCCCGGTAATCTCAGTATGTAGCGCGGCGTGGGCGGCTCTACTCGTACAATCCCGCCACCGGTTATTGGGCCAAACCATTAATTAACCAGATAAAGTGAATTTACGTTTGAAATCGCTTGGCTCCCTACCGCGAGCCCGGGCACACCGTTCCGAGACGATTCTCCATTCGTTTGAATCCTAAACGACGACAGAAAGAACAAGCTTCTATTCTCATCTCTTTAGTTTTCTAGTTTTCTCCCGAGCGCGGAGCTGTCGGGAGGGGAGAAGATATACTCAATGCTTTTATCACTGTGGAGAGTCGAGGAACGCGCGCGCACGTTTTTCAGTCGGGCACGAGTGAAGTGGAAAACGGCGAGATGGGCCGGCGAGGTCGACGACGCGTGTCCTCTCCCGCGTAATTTATCGCTCGTTCGAATATATAGCACAGGCATAATAGTTGTAGCGGAGAGAATCCGGGGGGTGGCTGGTGACGTCGGGGTATTTCTTCGTTCAACTTTCCGGCGTCTCGCGCTCCATCATCTCGTTCCTCTTCTTGCGCCGCCGCCGTCGCTGCTGCTGCTGTGCGTACGGGGAAACCCGGTGAGTCACAGATTGCGAGGACCGGAATCGTACCCCTTGTGTAACGAAGTCGCGGAATAAAAACTGGCGTCCCAACATCCTCCGCGGGATTTCGATAACACTCCATGCCAAAACATCGACTGGAAGAATACGCAGACAGCGTTGGAAATGAGTTTCATTCTCGAAAATCGGGAACTCGGATCTCCGAGTAGTATCAGGGATGGTGAATGAAAGAATAAAATAAAATGACCCTCGTAACATTAGCGCTGAATGTTCCAGCGGCCATTAAGGTAGTACTAGCACGATGACTGACGCCGCCTAAGTTCGAGAGAAAAAAGACAAAGATTATAAATACTTCTCGATGAGAAAAACATCTGAAAAAATTCTAGCATATAAAAGAGGCTGGAAAGATTGTTTGTGCATAATAATGATTTCAAAATGTTCATAACAAATTACTGAAAAAAAAAATTGTGCAACAAATTACCCGGCAACCAATTTTTTTTTATTACGAAAAAGATTTGTTAATTTTTCTGAATACGTATGCATTTTTTTCAGAATTTTATTTAATACTAAAAAATTACGATTTTAAACAAATATTAACATAAAGGAAACGAATAACATTTTGGGATCATTATTATGGACGAACAATCTTATCAGCATCTTCCATATGCTTGATTTTTTTTCAGATTTTTATC